>OX375865.1:23336905-23519952 GCA_947359475.1 Heligmosomoides polygyrus bakeri | reverse complement strand
TTCTCGTCCAAAATCATCTAGGGGTTATTTGGGGCGCTGATTACGAACCGGACGTCCGTTTTTGAAAGTTTCGCCGATTTCGGTAGGTTTTGGATATTCTTCAGGATAATTGGAGGTGGTCGGGTCAGGATCACCGATTTTGTTCAAACTTCGTATAGGGGCGGGGGTTATTTGGGGTGTCTAACAAGATGAAGAAGTCCATTTGGCTGATTATGGCAGAAGACACCCATACTGATGACTGAGGGTGATCGGTGATCCTGACCCGACCATCCTCAAACGGTAGGTAACCCACCGAAATCGGCGAAATTTTCAAAAACAGACGACGGATTCGTAATCAGCGCACAAAATAACCACTAGATTATTTTGAACGAGAAAATTTGGCCAATTTCGAAAATATCGATTTTTATGACGTCATCGTCCGCGCAGGCTCGGCCTGGGCGCCCACGTCCTCGATGGGAAATCGTCGAAAAATCCATTTTTCTGAAATTGGTCAAGAGTGATACCGTTCGATAGAGCTCTTCGAGCTGAAGAGAACGGTACCATTGCAAGAGTTGAATGTTTAAATCTGGGTGAGTAAGAGCGCAAGAAACTCTAACCGCTATCTTACGCCGCTCTGGATTGCCAGATGAGGCTAAGACAGTTCAGGCAGCTGAGGAGTTGTGAGCATGTCGTTGTAAAGTGCTTTCAGTGTTCTGCCAGCATACGCGTTTGCATGCCGTTAGCACGTCGCGTCTTTCTGCAGGGGTCGACTGAAGTCGGAAAAAATCGTGTCACACACGGCTAACCTGCATTTTCGCGCCGCTATAATTTCGCATGTTTAGAAGCTATAACGCTGCACTTTCGCGGACCACTAAAGCTTTCTACTGCCTACAAAATCCACGAGCCGCAGCCGGAAAGATTCGATCTCCACAGAGTAATTGCGCTTCGAACACACTCACGTGTGCAATTTGCGAGTGGTTGCGCCTACTCGATTGATTGGTTCGATTCTATATGCATTATTTGCGGCACACTCCAAAAACAAGCTGGACAATTTAAGAGCAATTTCTGAGAAGGGCGGCTGGGAATTTCAATAAAATTACCCAAACTGTCACTCTACAGGCTCTCGCGCCCACTCGATTGATTATGTCCGGCCTATATGCATTGTTGAACTTTATTGATTTATGTTTCAAAAGATAGAGCTTGGCCTGGTGAGCTCAAATATATGTTTCTTTTCACAAGTGCTTGATTTTAAAGAAAGTTTTATAAAAAAGCCGCTTTGGAACGCTCCAAAGCGGCTTTTTCGGGAATTGACCAAAAGACATGCGCGGTACTGTAGAATAGTTGTGATAAAGTAATCGAAAGGGAAAAAAACACGGTGCAGAGCAGCGGCCTACGATACTACGACCATAGGTACTAGACTAGCTGTAAGGTAAGTGAGGTGGACCATGTAAATGTAGCACGACTTAAAAGCCTCCCCGTTTTACTTGCGCGATTTGTGCGGTTGTAAAGTCTCCATATCTTTTTTCCACATCCCCCTTATTTTTTCTGCTTACCTTTCCTACTTTTCCTCTTCTTCTTTCTCTTCTTTTTCCTCATCTTTTTCCTTTAAAGCCAATTTAGTTGTTCTGTATGTGGTTTCCTCTCTTTACAGTGCATGTTTTTTTCGAAATGGCAAAAAACCCTGTGTTGGTAACAAATTAATGGAGAAGTGTTTTCAGTTTTCTAAAATGTTTGAAAAATTGATGTAACTATCAATTAATCTTAGCGCCAATGTTAATGCTATAAGAGCTCTCTAACATTATAACAAAAGAAAAACGAACCATTTGATAAAATAAGTTCACATTTTGTGGTTTGAACTATCTTTTTGTTCCTAACGAAGAACAGAGGAGGATGTAACAAGGACCATCAAATTTACAGAGTAGGCGAGTCAGGAATAATCGTGTACTGGTTTTCAAAACCTCAACAGAAAGGACTGAGCTAAATTCGAATAATTCATTTACATTAAGAGACTCTATTACAAAAGGATCCAAGGCCAAACTCACGACTCCGGTTCCTATAACTCAGATCAGTCTCAAATGTTGACCAGATAGAATGCTTCTTTTTAATAAACAGCATTGTCGGGACATTCTAACAAACTCTTTTTTGGCTTCCAAGAAGGTAGCGTCTGTTGGAGTACCCTCTAGGGTTTTCTGATTGTTTTGGAATATCCATTTAGTAGGGTGGAATTTGGAATAGTGATTGTTGCTTTTTGACGCCTTGTCTCGTCTTTTCTATAAGGTTCATCGTTGTCATCGGCTGATATAGGCTTTCTTCTATTGTTTTTGCCTATGTACTTGTTTCTTTTTTGCAGAAGCGAAGGCTTGCTCCCCAAAATATACAATTTCCACGTCTAATTGGACACTCTTCTAATCAAATTGGACTCTTTTGAACTCATATTGGACACCCTTCTCACATTGTTTGAAAATTCGAGTACTCGTACTTATATGTCCGCGCGGTAGATCATGCACTTTTATTGTGTGACAGCCTCAAACTTGAAATTGAAATTAAACCAATAATAAATCTTTATAGAATAACAATAATCCGCCGCGATACGAAGAGAGTTACGTAGGAAAAAACCTAAACCTAATGATTCTAATGACCTAGAACAGATCACAAGCTATTAGATGGAAAAAGCGATTTCAAGAGAATAGAACATAAACGGCATCAAATCCTCGTCGTCCCTGCTGCACCAAGTGTCGAGTGTCGAGTTCGAGCCGTCACCGGGCTTATATGCGCGCGTATCAGGGCCACAGCGAGGCTTTCCGCAATCTTCAAACAAACGTTGTGAGAAAGAGATATTATTAATGATAACGAACCTCCATTTACGGAAGAATTGATCATTACGAATAGAAGATCTTCCTTTAATTTGACCGAGATATTTTCGTGATATTTTCTAATTTGTTTAAGACTTTTGAAATGAAAGCGAACTCTTGCAAATTAAAATAGGATTCTTCTACGTTATGCTAGAAACTCTCCAAAAAGGGTGAGAATAAGTTTTTGTTCAAAGAAAATGTTACTATGCTTTATTTGAGGTTTTAGTTCAACACCCCTACAAAAAAACACATTGTTTAAAATTTTATAATTTTTCAGGAAATGTTAATGGTTTAGAGCTTGTTCTAAAGAGCAGGAAGGCAACCATTTTTAGTGCCAAAAAAGATTGCGCCACGTCTTCGCCCAAGACGTCGCGATTTTTATTCGATTGATAGAAGAATCTTTGTTTGCATGGGGATTGACACCCGTTAAGGATACAGACAAAAACAACTGTAAATAACATACATATCCTCACTTTGATGGCTCATGAAAGTGGCAGTTACTCTATCAGTCAAATAAAAGTTGTGGCCAGCTTTTCGAGTGCATGGCGCGATCTGATCATCTAGTGCGCTATATGCTTGCTTCTCTGTTATGTTTTGAGAATTATTAATAGCGTATTATTTTTTCTAAAAATAAAAATTTTATAAAATTATTACACTTACTGAGATAAGTAAGCTAAAATATTTCAATGAAAATTATAACAAATTTTTCTTGAGCAAAAAATATACTAACCATCTTATTGAGTCTAAAGTTTAACCTGCTTGGAGGAGTTGGCATTGATCTCAAAAGTTTTAAGCTAGTTTGGAAGAGTGTCCAATTTCATTTGAGGAGGGTCCAATTCGATGTGAAAATGGTATAAATAACTAAATAAAACCATCGATTTTACTTTATTAAGAGTACGTGTTGTTTCATACCTTCGAAAAATCCCAATTATCTTCGCAATCGCTATTCGCTATCCGCAAATAGACTATTTTTGAAGTAGGGAATTCTTCTTTCAGATCATGCTTGGCTCACTGCTGGTACTCCTGGCTGTTCTGTGCCTGGTGTCCGTTGAAGCGCAGTACATGGGTCCGATGGGAATGGGCTCCATGGGAATGAGGCTGATGGGCATGGGTGGAATGGGCAGCGGCATGGGCGGAATGCACAGCAGCATGGGCTACGGACGTCGACCCGGAATGATGGCCTACGGACCTCGGCCAGCAATGGGCATGGGCGGTGAGTTCTTAGTTCTTTGTTTGAACTATGAGAAACTCACACGGCCTAAACGATATTTTAGAGGTTCGAACCTTTTTTCAGGAAACTGAAAGGCGAATTTCTGAGTCAGTTAGTTGCTTTCCTAAAAGGTGTGGTTTCCTCGCTTGCCCCTACTTGGTTCGCTTTCCATCAACGCTTTTTCACACCTGCTTCTGGAGTCCGTACGGGTTCTCTGTTCTAACCTTCTCCGTTGCAGGTATGCGTCCATACGGCGGTATTGGAGGAATGTTGGGCTAGACATCAGCCACTCGTATTCAGACGTTCTCTGTTCTGTTTACTGTACTGTATATAGTGTTTATTGCCTGTTGCTAATCCTATGGTCGTCACAATGAAGCGGAATTGTTGGAAGCGTGACCTGAAACAGAAGCAGACGAAGGAAAACAGCAAATGGAAACGTTGTTGAAAGTGATGAGCAGGAGAGAGACGTTTGCCTTGATCATTCTGGCGTATTCCATTCTGATCTTAAACTTTTTTGATTTTCGAAAAAATAGGACTCATTTTAAACTTAGCAATTTTCATTTTGCACCGTGCTCTTTGAGAACTGTACTGAACTTTTTTTAAACCAAGTCAGAAGGTTCGAAAGGAAAAATACGAACTGAATCCTAGATAATCTCTTATTTCAAGAAAATTCATACTAGAAAATTGATCGGGGTAGGGTGTCCGAAGAAAAAAACCGCACTCTTTGAATAGAAACAAAATTATTATCTCGTTTTACTAGAAAGGTATTGCCAACTCCATTCTAAGCTTTGAACAAGGGAAGTGTTCCAAATATTTAGAGCTACCGATTTGAGCGCAATCTACGCCATTCAGAAAACTCAGATTACTACCAGAATTGAGCGAATTATATTATTTTAAAGCATCTAAATAAGGATATGTGTCTTCTTTACAATTTAAGAAAAAAAAATTCTTAAACAGAAAATTATTCTAACCTTTTTGGAAAGTCTCTAAATTTAATGTAAAAATGATCATTTTGATTTGGAAGGGCTCGCTTTGATTTCAGAAGTCTTATCAGGAAACTATCTCAACGGTAGGTCGGAACGGCCTAAGTGTTGTATATGGGCAGAATCGCCTCTCTCTGTGAAACAAGAAAATGCAAATATCTCGACCCCAATACGACTCTGGGCAGAGTTAGGGACGACAGAAGTTGGGCCGCTGGCGGTGTTAGCCATATGCCTGCACGCGGAGGGCGGGCTCAAGTTGGCTGGAAACAGCGATTACGGGGATTACACCGCCCCTCTACGCACTGCGCCGCCATCGCTTGCTCGTCATCGCTGTTTCCAGCCAACTTGAGCCCGCCCTCCGCCTCCAGGCATAGGGCTAACGCCGCCAACGGCCCAACTTCCGTCGTCCCTAACTCTGTGCAGAGTTGTATTGGGGTCGAGATATTTGCATTTTCTTGTTTCCCAGAGAGAGGCGATTCTGTCCATATACGACACTTAGGCCGTTCCGACCTACCGTTGAGATAGTTTCCTGGTTAGACTTGCCTAAAGGAATGTCCAGTTTGATTTGAAAAGACTCAAATTCGACATGAAAATGTTAATAAAACGTACTAAATTGAAATTTCTATTCACCCTCCCAATGATTTGAAGCAGGCTAATAATACCAAGAAAGGGATGATTGAAATTAATAACAGAAACGTTGGCTGTGCTGTGTAGATCACATCGCTCAGAAAACTTAGTAACGCTATCTTTTAATTCTATCCTTTTTTTGATTGGCCCAATGGAACTATTAGCCTCAAAGTTCGTGCCGCAGCCCCGAAAACCTCTCCGAATGAGTTAAAATTTTGTTCATTACAGATTAAGGCACATGTTGCAAAAATGCGCCGCAGGGCATGGGGGACGTGCAGTGAGGGTGCGAGAACGCGCCTTTACTCCTACCACGCGGCAACCAGTTATATGCCTTGTCTGTAGGGCTGAACCGGTCCGTGATTGGCTGCCGCGGCTACGGTAGGACAACAGCGTATTCCCGCATCACCGCTGCTCATCCCCGCATCCTCTTCGGTGGATCTACGCTACATGTACCAAGATTAGATTATTTCTTGATTTCTTCAAAAAACACATTGAAGCTGAACGCGTGCAAAGCAGGTAAGAAGTAAAAGTAACCATAGCAGTTGTCAAAACGTGTATTTATTTTTCGAGTCTAGGCAAGCACCATTCGATGTGCGGGGCTGACACTTTAGCTACATTTTCACTTCCTCGAGAAGAATGCTTCAACTTCGTTTCTGAAAGTCCCACAACTCTGAAACCCAGATGATAATCGTCATCATGGAAAGATAGCGGAGCGCATATGTTCCTTTTCTACTCTTCGTCTTTAGTACAATAAGCCCTTCTGCACCACCTTTAAAAGCGTCTGGCAGAACCGTGTAGCTCACCATTCTGTTGTTTGCATAAGACTCCGAAGCCCACGATGAAGAGCGAAGTCGAATTGAACCGGTACAATGAGTGAAGATTAAGTCACCTGCTTCATACTGGTCTACTTGGTCCTAATCTTACAAGTGACGTCTGTGGGCATACTCTCAACGAATCCCAACAAGACGTCCTATATGGACTTTTGGGGCATCTAACAAAGAGCACTGGAATTCGTTTTTGCTACGGGCCAGTGAGTGGTACAAAAATGGCAAAAATTGTCGCCTAGTAATTCCGCTTTGACTTCGCCCCGTAATTCCGCTGGCTCGAGAGAAATGGACATCACCGAGTTCACCCGCGAGCTAAAGAAATTTTGGCCCGCATTGGGGTTGAGATTGAGAATCTTACATGAATTCGGTTTGAAGTGAGCGCGGCAAAATGATCAACACTAGTTGCATGAGCCTCTGGGTAGGTCTTTAAAAAGGTTCGTTTAAAGTAACTAGCGAAACGAACCTTATCAACGCTTTTCTAACTGTTAACTTTTACGCTATTTTTGTTTGGGGGAGGATATGTACAGAGTGCACCAAAATAACGTGGACAAGATTTTTTGTCATAATTGTAAAACAACCAACAATTCGAAAAAACGGCGACTAATTCACAACAACACAAACATTAAGGTACACCATCTTGAACTGGTTTCGAAGTGGCCTGCCTTGGAGCGGATGCAAAGGGACAAACGTTTCGCGAAGTTTGGGGGCGAAGGGCCGCAGGTTGTGGCTGGGAACAGATTCTGTTCACAGATGCGAAGCTGTTCACCGTGGAGCAGGCGCA
Source organism: Heligmosomoides polygyrus bakeri (assembly GCA_947359475.1). Taxonomy (NCBI): domain Eukaryota; kingdom Metazoa; phylum Nematoda; class Chromadorea; order Rhabditida; family Heligmosomidae; genus Heligmosomoides; species Heligmosomoides polygyrus. The sequence continues at coordinate 23,512,693 of OX375865.1, read as the reverse complement.
CAATCGCAAAAATGATAAGATCTGGTCTACAGAGGCTCCAAGCACCTCTGCTATCGTCGAACACCGCCAGAACCCAAAATCGGCCATGGTTTGGGGCGGAATCATCCCTCTGGTTTTCATGGATGAAGGAGTGAAAATCGAAAAAGATGTGCACCAGCGAGACATTCTCGAGTCCGTAGTTCTTCCTTGAGTCCAATAGCACTTCAGTGATGCCCATTGGACGTTCCAATAGGACTCTGGACCCGAACATAGGGCGAAGAGTACGCAGGCGTGGTGCAAGGCAGTTTCCCCGATTCCATCACGCCTTCGGAATGGCCGCCGTATTCTACGGATTTGAATCCGATGGACTATAATGTGTGGGCATTTTCAAGACTAGGGTCGGCGTCAAGCGCCACCGCAGTCTCCAGTCCCTGAAGGAATCCTAACGCCAGGAGTGGGAACCAGGGGTGCACACGAAATTCTGGGCGTTAAATTTTTTTAACGAAATTTTTTAACGGAAAATTTTCGTTAAATTTTCGGTAAATCGCTAAAATTTGTTAAAAGATACAATTAACTGCAAACCGTTATTTCAATTCAAAAGATCAAAATAAAACCTAAAGCGAAAAATCTCCACTTTAAGAGGTCAACAGCTAAAGTTCAAGGAATGGAGTGTAACAGTGCAATGTAAAATAAACAATTCATCATCAGCAAACAGAAGAATAAACAAGCCTTCAGCAACAAATTATCTTCAGGGTGTGGAATAAAAACAGATATGGAATTATCATTCAAGATGGTCACCGACAAGGCATCTCAAAATATGCGACCAGGCAGGGATCCGAAGTCCCCCCCCCCTTCCTGGTTCTTTTGCCTGACTGGAGCATATGCAATCTCAATGCAGGCACCAGCCCATCAAGTAAGAAAAATTAATGAAAATACAAATAAAAGCCTATCAGTGGAATGCTAACACGTTGTCGAACGCACGATTTTTGGGTGCCCGGAACCACTCCATTTTTTGCAACGTCGGGACCGTGACCCGACATCGTGTCACACGGTCCCACACTACTGAAAAGGTGTGACACGTCGTCAACGTGTTAGCGTTCAGGAAAACTAGCTTTTCTAATTTTTTATATTAACGTTTTTCTAAAATCTTAAAAAAAACGTCCAGCGGCGAAAACATTCTCGCCCTATCGACCGTTCCAAGTGGCGAGCAAAAGTATTCAAACAAAGCAAAAGCAAAAGATAAACAACACGAGTTATGGATAGGCATATCTTACAAGGAGATTAGACGAGTATCTTTGAGGGTTCGCTGACCTGCTGAGGGCTCGCGAAAAAATCTCTAGCTCCAAAATGCATTAAAGGATTAGCATAAAAAACGGGGTTGCTCAATCCCTTTTGTGGAATGTGCCACACATACTACTTCTACGAGATATCGTGGAGACGATTTGAAGGCGTATTTGGCGATACAATCACTTGCGGTGGCCAGCCGATGGAGAAGTCAGCGCTCTATCCTCTCCAGACATGTCTGGTACCAAATCACCAATCCCAGAGGGATCGAAGGCTTGATTGGCATGGACTGGAAATTTCGAAGAAAAAAAAGGTCCGGAAACCTGATATAGGGTGGACGCTACAGCAGGCACCTTTTCCGACTGCGCCACACGCACCTCCAAAATGCATTATTTCCAAGAATTCAAAACAATTTCATAAAATTATTAAAATATTCCTACTGATTTCAATAGTTCTTTTTTAGGAACAGAGGATGAGACCTGCAACATTAGAGAATACTAAGGATGAATGTGATAAAGTCACTGAAAAAGAAGTCCGTTAAAAATTCCGTTAAATTTCTAAAAATTACCGTTAAGTCGTTAAGCCAGATTTTAACGAGAAATGCCGTTAATTCGTTAAATTCGTTGAATCGTTAACCGTTAAACGTGCACCCCTGGTGGGAACGATTGTTTCCTGATGACCTGCGGCCCATCGCCCCCAAACCTCGCGAAGCCTTTGACCCTGTGCATCCACTATAAAGGAGGTCATTACGAAACCATGATCTACCCTAATGGTTTTATTCTTTTCATTTAGTTGTTGTTTTCTCAAATTGTTGGTTGCTTTATAATTATGATAAAAACCTTGTTCACGTTATTTTGGTGCACCCTGTACTTCCCACATCCTGTCCATATACTGCTGAACGGCAATATTTGCCATTTCTGGTCCATCCAGACCATGTGGGTCTTGTTGAGAGTCTTTGGGGTAAGTTCAGAGACGTGCCTTATTAGAGTAGTCTGAATAAATTCCTTAACGACTGGACAGTACAGGCTTCGTGGACGCCTCGCGGCGCAGCCCCTCCGACGTAGCACAGTCTAGTGATCAGTTCCTGTGAATGTCTTTGGCTGCCAGGCATGGTGGCGAAAAAGGAGAACGGCATAATCCGAGAGGTGTTTCCCGATGACGAGGTCATGAGCAGAGAAGAACAAAGGCGACGAGGCCGCTGGAACAAGGTGCTCTGGGGAATTCTCATGCCACAAGGTCAGCCCACCTTTGTTCCACCGCCACGGTGTGCAGAGTCGGGGCCGAGCAACAGTTATCTAGCGTGCTATCCACGAGAACTACGTTCGCCACAAACCTCTGTCTACTGAGGAATTCGCTGCTCGAACTTCGGAACTCAATCACTACAAGTAAGCGTTGCCAAGATTAGCTTCACTAGGCACTTCGTGTTCGGATTGTATGCACATTCTATGATACTGTCATTTTTCCTAAATCATGCAACTGAGTATTTTTAATTTTTACGTTTTCATCCTTAATAGATCATGTTAACATTTTATTATGTTTTCATATCATTTTTTAAAGAAAATAACAAAAACACCTTTTTGGCTCTTTTAATGGCAGAAATCTACTGAATTCAGCTCCAAGCATCTTTAGTGTAAGAGAAGAACATTTAGCTCAAAAACACTCAGACTCACTCAGTTTACATTTTGAGCGGACGCTTTCTGTGAAAATTTATCCATGAATTGATTTTTTCATTATGATTCCATCAGTCTCGATGTCGTCACTGTGAAATACAATCCTCTTGTTCAGTTGCTCTGAAAATGATTTCTGCTCACAAAATCAATCACTTAAGTAAAGGCGACTACACAACCTCCAAAATGGCATGCTTACCAGCCTTTCATCTGTCTATAGGTGGAAAGCATTTATGCCCTCTGGGTTAGCCGTTATTCGTCTTTTCAAGGCCGCTATGTATCAAACATTTTCGTCGCTCTTTACAGCATTCTCTCCCATTCTTTCATTCTTCTCTTCATAATTGATATTAATTGGACAGCGTCATGTCAAGATCTATGGAAAATCGAACCTGGACAATTGTTTTCGAGATGAAAAGGAAGAGCGGTATGGGATGATTCATTTTTTACCAGGAGGGGGTGAGGTTCTCTGAGAAAAACATATTACATTTTGTTGTATGGCCCTCCTCTCAAGTTGGTATAACGCCATTTAAGGCAAACCTCGCATACAGAAAGATCTGACGAAGCCAACGAACAAACCTACTAACAAAGAATGATAAAGCGTCTGAGAAAACCAGCAGTAGTTAGAAGTTCCGATTCCACCGACACGACTTCGGTCGAAAAAAATTTTTTCGATGAAACTTCGTCTAGGGGATTATTTGGGGTGCTGATCACGAATCTGATATCCGTTTTTCGTTTTGCACCGGAGTTTGGGCGGAATCGGTGACCATTACCTTAATCACCCGCACCTTCCGTAACCTACCGTACTCCATCCTAAAACAAAAAAACGGATGCCAGATTCGTGATCAGCACCCCAAATAACCCCCTCCCCCCAGACGAAGTTTCAGCGAAAAAAAAAATCGACCGAAGTCGGTGGAGTCGGAACTTTTAACTAGTGCCAGAAAACCCATTGGGAAGACATTATGGCTCCGACAGGAAGTTCAGACACTTTGCGATTGCATTCAAGGTTAAGAGGGGAAGAATTATTCTTACCAGGGAAGTCTCTCAGGCGTATGTCTGAACGGCAAAAACGAATACCACAGTGAGCTTCTCCACCTTTCAGTTAGTAGAAAGGGATGTTCCATTTTTGCAAAGTCCTTGAACCCAAGGAGCTAGGGGCCTGAACGCCCATCACTACATTGCACTGTCAGCATCTAACACGTACGTGCGTGTTGCAGAGGAGATAAGGGAGATGGTGAAAGACGTCGAGCCAAACAGCTCGGTGGCTCAGTGGGAGTGCCGATGCATTGTAGGCCTAGGGTCGGATGTTCGATCCACGTACACTGTCGATTCCTTGCATTTTAAAATGTTTATTTTTTGCTTGGTATCCATAGCCTTCCCAACTCTTTCTATGCATATACTCCACTATGGGCTGCCAAGTACATGCTCCATAAGAGCTTTTCATCAATTACCCCTCCCCTCCCCCTCAACCTATATACGACACTTTGTATTTTCTGCGAAATTTTGATAGGATTCTTAGGAATGAACCTTCCCAGGTAGACATAAACAAAGCAATTACATGACCATATGATGGCACCAGTCCACAAGTCGAGAATGGGTGTCCAGTGAATCTCACCTAGCATGTACCCCTCATGATCTAAGAAGGACAGCCGATCGTTGCACAAGTCCAGCTGAACCCTACTGCCGTCGATGGTGTACAACTAAGCACACTAATGGTGACGGGCAGGTAGCTACTGCAGTCCCAGCAGGTCATCAGTATAGGTCGCCGTCACATTCTACATCGCTAGACGGCGGCTGGTCAGAAACCGGAGATTGGTCATGAAACCCGACGCGACCATTTAAAAATTGGTAAAAACTAAAAATTGTAAAATATAGACAGATTTTTTATTGATGATGTGGTGCAGAGATATCTTTCCAAAAGTTGATCACGACGATTTGCCGTGATATGAGTGTACGCTCCCCTGAATATGGGATTGTCTTGGGTAAATGTGAAGCGGCACTGTTGAACGACCCCTAGCCCCTTTGTCGAGGTCGAGAAGAGGTAGAAAAAAATTTCACCCAAACTTTTCCTAAGGGGTTATTTGGGGCAGTGATCACGAATACGATGTCCCTTTTATGAAATTTCGGCCGATTACGGAAGTTTAGCACGTGTGAACGCGAACCCATAGTAAACTTTGAGGGTCCATTGCTCCCTGGGTTCAAGGACTTTGCAATAATGGAACATCCCTTCCTACTATCTGAAGGATGGAGATTCTCCCAGTGATATTCGTTTTCGCAGTTCAGACCTACGCCTGAGAGACTTCACTGGTTAGTAAGTTTGAGGTCGACAGAGCAGCTGTATTTGCGAAAAAATTGAAATTTAGTGAGGTTTTAGCCCGATGAAATGCAATTCTAATCCTCTCGCTGCAAGTAGTTGACAAAACAAACCTAAACGCAGCTACCGTAATTCTGCCTGTTGATATCTAGTGATCCGCGCACACACCAAAGACTCTCTCCGTGCACTTAACAATAAGAAGGAAATGTTCACTTATTTATTTCGAAGAGTTACTACTGAAAACTTCTGATTATAGTATCTAGTTTGCGCGTGTAATTGTTCTGCACTTTCTCTAAGACTATGAGTCTTTTTCTTTACAGCAACCACTGGCACAATATACGTACATACCATACGCCATTATAAATACTTTTCGCTGTCGACCGACGAAACTCTAAAAATCAGGAGTGCAAAGCTTGCAGTTCTTCGCAAAGGTGCTTTAAAGTGTTCACTGAAATCAAGAGCTTGTCATTATACAAAAGGCTAAAACTCTTACTATTCTATCCTGTCTTCATGACACCTTTTGTATAACGACAAGGTGAAGAGTAACGTCTTCCTTTGAAAAGACAAAGACGACGTTACTCATCTCCTTTTAGGATGCACCATGCGCATTCTACTTCTACAGGATGTCGTGGAGGCGAGTTGAATACGCATTTGGCCACATAATCACTTGCGGTGGCCAGCCGATGAAAAAATCAGCGCCTCACCCTTTCCAGAAAAGTATGGAACCAATTCACCGATCTCGGAAGAGTTGAAGGCTTTGTTGGCCTGGACGGAAAATCCGAACCAGAAGCCTGTAAGGCGGGTGCAAGCGACAGCTGGCACCTCCTCCGACTACGCCCCTATAATGCGGATTTGAATGTAAACCTTAATTTACTCACAATAAAGTGGAGACACACTCTCAATGTTTTTAAATGTTTAACACATTTGGCTTCACTGTGAAGTTATCTCACAGCAATGTTTAATGCGGTATCCGGCGTTTTGATTAACTTACGGTATCATTCTAGTATTATAGCGGAACAAACGAACCATTTGAAGAAATAACAACAATATTTTTGATTTTGCGTCGCTACGAGCCTTTGCTTCGCAAACGCTAAAATATCGCAGCATTCGCTATTCAACATTCACAGATTTTTAAAGGCAGAATTTCTTTCTTTCAGATCATGGCTGGCTCACTGTTGGTATTTCTGGCCGTTCTGTGCCTGGTGCTCGTTGATGGACAATACATGGGCCCGATGGGCATGGGCGGCATGGGAATGAGGCCAGGAATGGGCATGATGGGAGGACCGATGGGCATGGGAGGAATGGGAATGCGGCCAGGGATGGGAATAATGGGACCGATGGGCATGGGCGGCATGGGCTACGGACATCGACACGGCATGGGCATGGGCATGGGCGGTGAGTGGATGAATCTCGTTCTTCGCTTTTCGTCCAGAAGATTAAAAAGCTCGTGCAAAGGAAAGCGGCCTTATTTTTGTGGTTCCAAGCATTGTTCAAGCGATTTACTCAATCAGTCAGTTACTTTCCTAAGAAGTCTGATTTGTTCGGTTTCCTTTATTTGGTCCGCTTTTCCTTCAAAGCTTGCCCATCTGCTTCTGGAGTAACCAAGAGTTGTTCTAACCACTTTCTCCGTTGCAGGTATGCGACCCTACGGCATGGGACCAATGATGGGACCGATGATGGGAGGAATGGGGCGCTAGAATCAGGCACTAGTATTTAGATTTTCGCTGTTCTCATTATGTACTGTATGTATATTTATTGCCTATTCCAATTCGTGGTCGTCACAATAAAGCGAAATTGCTGACAACGTGTCTTAACACAGAAGGAGTTGTTGGATGACGTCGTTGATAGTGATCTTAAGGCAGAAGGTTGCGGCAGATTTCAGCTGGAACTGGCTAGTTTTCAAATGGTTGATGTAGATATGGACTTTTGAATATGTCTTGAACTTGGCTCATCTGCCCTAACGTTTACCTATTTCTTCAGCGATGACGTGTATGATAAACAGGGATAAGTGGAAGTTTCTTTTGAAAAAGCGGAAGACGAGATGCGGAACAGAAGGACTGAAAGCGGTTGGAAATCGGAATGAAATGGAATTGTCTATTCCTTGTCGTCGTAATAAAATAAAATTGCTGACAGCATGTCATAACACAGGAGCTGTTGGAAGACGTCGTTGGGAGTGATGTTGAGACAGAAGGTCCTTTGTCGGCTGGAGGTCTTCTCAGCGGGGACCACAACTCTTCCAGACCGCTCGATCTCTGGCTGCTTGCATCCAGTGAGGCAGACTCCGCTCTCTGAAAGATCTTGAAAATGAGTCTGCCCATCGCGTTGGCGGTCGTCCCAGTGTGGTCTCTTATGGTCTCTCGGGAGCCATTCTGTGACACGGAGACTCCATCTATCGTCCTTTCGTCGAAGCAGGTGTCCGGTTCAGCGATATTTGGACTCCTTCATATACTGCAGCGGGTCTGCTAATTGCGACTTCTCCCGTAGCTCCTAGCTTCGTAGGCCTTCTTGCCATTGCTGACGAAGGCTTGTCCTTAGAAGACATCTCTCCAGAGCACGATGCGTAGTTTGCATCGCTCTGGTGATTGTCTTGTTGTCGGGTCAGGTTTCCGTCGCGTAACACATCGCAGGCAGTACAGAGGCGTTGAATATCGAGGCCATGAGGCCGGGATCCTTGACCTGATCGGTGACTTCGCGAATCGAACTAAAGGCTGCCCATGCTGCGCGTCTACTGCGGGCAATTTCAGGAGCGAGGTCGTTATCCATGTTCAGCTCTCTTCCCAGATAGGCGTAGGAGTGGACCTGTTGTAGACCGACTCCATTTAACTTTACGAGTCCCGTGTCACACCACTGGTTGACCATAAATTGCGTTTTGGACATATTCATGTCCAATCCAATCTTCATACCTGCCACATTGAGCTCGTTCAGCATTTCCTCGACTTCTGCCGTGCTGGTAGAGATGAGAACAATATCGTCGGTGAAGCGAAGGTTGCTGATCCGTTTACCGTCGACAAGGTAGCCTTTTTCGTCTCAGTTCAAGTCTTTCATGGCATTCTGGAGTGCCGCTGTGAATAGTTTGGGAGAAATCGTGTCTCCCTGCCGTACTCCTTTCCCGATAGCAATTTTAAGCTTTTGATCAAAGAGCTGGATGGTAGTCGATGTGTTCGAGAAGCATTCGTCGAGAAGTCGGATGTAGGGCGATGGTATACCAGCGTGCACAAGTGCGTTCAAAACGGTGTTGATTTCCACCGAGTCGAACGCTTTCCCATAATCCACGAAGACAAGGACAAGTGGGAGGTGGTATTCGCGGCTCCTCTCGATGAGCTGTGAGACAGTCTGAATATGGTCCATGCAGGAGAAATCCTTGCGAAACCCTGCTTGCTCCATGGCTGATACTCATCCATGCAACTCTCCATACGATTGAGCAGGATCTTGGTGAAGATCTTGTACACAACCGAGAGAACACTGATGGGTCGATAGTTGTGATATCCTCCTGCTGACCTTTTTTGAAGATTAAAACTGTTTTCGACTCCTTCCATGAGTCCGGAATCCTGCCAAGTCGAAGGTAGTGGTTGAAGTGCTTGGCAAGAAGTGAGCAGAGGGCACTGCCACCCGCACGAAGGAGATCAGCAGAAATGCCGTCCGGTCCGGGAGCAGTGCCCGGCTTCATCCTTCTGATGGCATGAGCAACCTCTGATTCCAGAATGGGAGGTACTTCCTCAGCTGGTGGCATCAAGCATTCGCTTGAATAGTCTCGAAAATTTTATGAAGTTGTGGCATCATATATGAGGCGTGATTGAGTAGGCATTTGCGCACTCAATGTTAGCCATTGTGTACATTACAATCTCCAGGATTGCTACTCAGATTCCGTCCTGGCTGCATCTCAAAGAGGATATGCGAATGACTGATAAGTCCTGGTGACTCTAAACTTCTTGCCGGAATTATCACACTTAACGAGCCTAGGAACTTCTTCATGACAGAAAGATGACACGATCGGAAATTTTCTAAAAGATCCTCGAACTTGTTTTGTCCCATAATTCAACGAGTAGTCTTAGTAAGTCGAAATAACAGCTCGATGTCGCCACTCGACAAAAAAAAACCTCGCTAAAAGAAATCAGTCGCATAACCCTATACGGCTGAGATGCATATCGCCGATCAAGAACCGATGAATTCCTGGAGTTCACGAGCGCATAGCGGAATCGTCACTGAACGTTCTGCTTCGCGGCGCCGCAGTAAACGCAAATGAAGTTTCTGTATTCTCCATTTTCAAATGTACACATTTGGCAGCATAGATGGAGGCGAGGTATGGCGCACAGTAATTCGCTCATGATAAGGGGTTCAGCTATACTATTTTGAACTTTTCAATTCAAATTGGACAATCTTCCAAATTTGCCTAAGACTTTTGAAATCAAAGCGAGTTCTTGCAAATTGAAATGAGATTTTTCTACGTTTAACTAGAGACTCTCTAAAAAGGTTAAAGTAATTTGTTCTTTAAAGCTAATTTTATGCAATTTTCTTTGAAGAAGAATACATCGTTTAAAAATTTAAAACATTTTAATTTTATTTTTCGAAGAAAAATAATGGCGGCTATTCTCTGTAGCGATATACTCACTGATTTATTTACTGTTCTAACCCAATTCAGGGGTAGAGCAGTCTGAGGAGGGGCCGACTATCTCCTAGACCCGTAGCAAGGCTAAGAGGTTCGGACCAAAGCCAACCAAACCTTCCATCATTCCGGTTTAGACAATTGGTAGGTTGCCTGGAAAAGATAGATAGAAAAGATAGATGTCTTGTCCATCGATTTGGTTCCGCAAGTAATTTGGACATTTTTCAAATCAAACTGAACATTATTTTAAGTCGGCCCAAGACTTTTAAAATCAAAGTGAACAGCTCCAAATGAAAATCAGTGTCTTTCATATTAAGCAGGAGACTCTCCAAAAAGCTTAGAATAGTTCTTTGTTCAAGGAAAATGTTAGTAATCCTTTTTTGAAGTTTTAGTTCATCTACCCACACTGTTTAAAATTTTACAAAAAAGTTTTATTTTCTGAAGAAAAACAAAAGTTTAAAAATTGTTTTAAAAAGCAAAACGTGGCCATTTTTTGGTGGCAAAAGAGATTTCGCCATGTCATCTGCTAGGACACCTTAACGTCACTTTGATGTTTTATGTGAGCAATATTTACACTATCAATCATTCAAGAATCGTGACAAGCTTTTTGTGTGCATGGCGCGATCTGGAATCTTTATTTGCTATATAATTGCTTTTTTGTGATTTGAGACAAATAATACATTATTATTTTTTCTCTAAAAATAAAAATTTTGTAAAATTAGTACACTTGTTGGAGCAGGTGAACTAAAAAGAGACTTAGACCAAATTATCTTTAGAAAAAGTTAGTGATTTTATAATGATTTGATTTTAAAATTAAATTTACAGAGTAGTAAATGTTTGTTTCGTCACTACCTTCATACGAACCTTTTGTCATAACACTAAAAACGCTAGCTTAGCTTGAAAGAGTGTCCCATTAAATTTTGAGAATGTCCAATTCGACGTGAAAATGGTATATGTTATACTTATGCTCTCCCAAAAATTTCGAATATTCGAATGGCTTCGAATACCGAAAATTTTCGAGCATTCGAAATCGAATATATTCGAAAAACGCGATTTTTCTGAACATTCGAATTCGAATACATTCGAAAAACGCGATTTTTTGAACATTCGGATTCGAATACATTCGAAAAACGCGATTTTTCGAATATTCGAATTCGAATATTCGATTCGAATATTCGAATTCGAATGAAAAATCAGGCTGTATTATAGACATGATAGAAGGCAACACAGAAGAGAAAAGGGAAGCAATACATAACGGATCCCTTCCTAGTTAAGCACGAGGTTTTTATCGACAGGCATCTCATAAACCCCCATGTGAGTCGTAAAAATGAGATAGAGAACTTACACGTAGAACGATCAAAGGGCTTATGGAAGCGTCTAATTTCCTAGCTTACTGGAATACGAATTTTTCTCAAAGGAATACTAGTGTTTTGTTAATTGCTGCTTATGAGGAACAAACGAAAGGTTTACAACACAGCTTCTAGGTCACTTTAAAACAATACTTTTTGAAATTGGTGGCTTTCATGAAACAATGCTTTTGCCTAGCGGCAGCTAATGAAGGACTGACGACAAAGTACTACATGTAAAACTGTAGCAAGTCTGTCCTGCTCATCTACAAATGTGAAATATCACACTGTCGATTTTGCGGCCACAAAATGTATTACAAGTAGCTAGGAATAGGCTACCCATGAGGGCCAGTCTCATTTCGTTCTGGTGATTCACCCAAGTAAGTGGTAGGAATAAATATTTCTTATTTGCGATGAACTTGTGAATGTAATTATTCTCCAGCCAACATATTGATAAACTACGGTAAACTTCAGGAAAATAGATCTATCGATTACATCCGGCCGACATACACTGCCTCCCCTTTGTGAAGTCCGGCATACGGCCAACGTATCCATGCGAATCCCACTTCAAATGGCCAATTCAGAACAAAAATCGATAAAATCGATCGATAACATCCGGCCGACCTACGCCGCCTCCCCTTTGTGAAGTCCGGCATACGGCCGACGTATCCATGCGAATCCCACTTCAAATGGCCAATTCAGAACAAAAATCGATAAAATCGATCGATAACATCCGGCCGACCTACGCCGCCTCCCCTTTGTGAAGTCCTACCTTATAATATAGCTTTTGCGGAACTGTAGTCGTTGCAGAAACGAAATCCAGAAGCAGAGCATTCAGACCACGGAGGAGCAGAAGAGCATAGCGTGACGAAAATTACAAAGCCGACTTCATGAGGTACTCTTCTGCACCACGAGACACCCGACGTGGCAGAAGACAGAAGCGCACCCTGTTGACCCTCACGCACATCCTGCAGACATTTGCTAGCTTGTGGTCTCAGACTCTTAACTGCAGCGTGAAGGACAAATAACGTCCGTTTGAAACGCCGCTTGAACCATCATTTTCAATTTTTTTTTGTTAACAATTCCTACTCTCCCTCGGCCGCTTTGCACAGGCGCAGTAATAAATGTGGAATGCTTGGTACCTCCCAAACAAGAATTTACCTTTATCCTTCCTTCTGCTGTCCTTCATCCTTTACGTTATTACGTTTACGGCGAAAATAGCTTCCAGAACTGCTTGAGTGGAATGCAAAACTGGTCCAGATCAAACTAACCCTTATGTCCATACTCTAAGATCTAAAAAACGTCTGATACTATATAGGAGCGCGCTAAGAGCTGTCGATCGTCGATGCGTCAGAAATTACTGACAGGAACAGGTGCATAAAATTAGCGTAGAATAGGTACACAAAATACTGGAAAATATCCAGATGTCTCCAGCGAGCGCCTTAATTCAGAAGACCATGTCACAGGTTGATCAGGCAATCAATATCGGTTGATACTATCCATACTTTTATCGGTGAAAGTGGTTTTCTCTCAGAGTTCACCAATCGGGGTGACGACGATTACTGGTCCCCGATCGGTCATTCACCACTGCAGCGATTCTCCGTGGAAAATTTTTTGCAATTCAACATTGTAAGACGTTGTGGAAGTTCTCCCTCTTAACAGGAAGGCTTTTCGGGAAGTGACTAGTATCGATGAGGCGCTCAGTATCCGGGCACCGAGCCACCATCGTACCACAGCTTTGATTCACAGACAGAACCGTTTTGGCGACCCAAATTACCCGAGAAACCCACCAAGCCTTTTCAAAATACGCCGATACACAAATTCTTGTTGGGCATTCGAATGACACTTTTCGAATACTTGAATAATTTTTGCTTTCTGGGAAATTGCGAATATTCGAATGGTTTCGAATACCGAAAATTTTCGAGCATTCGAAATCGAATATATTCGAAAAACGCGATTTTTCTGAATATTCGAATTCGAATACATTCGAAAAACGCGATTTTTTGAACATTCGAACTCGAATACATTCGAAAAACGCGATTTTTCGAATACTCGAATTCGAATATTCAAATTCGAATGAAAATCATTCGAATACCTATTCGAATGGGTCATTCGAGCATAAGTATAGTATATGTATATTGTAGAATTACACGCTTGGCGCCCTTCGCAAAAAAAAAACTGAGTAACGCGGAACCAAAACTGAGTAACGGTCTTTTGGCTTTATTATTTTCGGTGATTAGTAGCAGCACCCTTTTCCGAGAGGTGTTCCCTAATGACGAGGTCAAACAGCCCCGTGAGCAGACTACGAAGTAAGGTGACGAGGCCGCTGGGACAAGGTGCTCAGGGGAATTCTCACGCCGCAACGTCGGTGTCCAAGCACTATGGTATATAAAGCCGGGTCAGGCAACGGTTACCCATCCGTTCTATCGACGAAAACGCTACAGACTTCTGTCTACTGAAGAATTCGCTGTTGGAACTCAGTCACTCCAAAGGTAACCACTCTGTAGATTAGTTTCATTGGACACTAGGTGATCGGATTGTTTGGACATCTATAATACGCCACGTCGTCTTCTAAATTACATGCTGAAAAATCGTTTATGCTTTGTGATTTTCGAAAAGAAAGTCCTTCATTTGCAAGTGCTATTATTTTTTCTTAGACATTTTTGCTTTTTCACAGTCCATCTTAAGATTTACTCAAAAACCAACAAAAAATCAAATAATTGATCTGCCGTTTGCCAGCACTATGGATTGTATTCTTTGCATTGTACTGTATTTATCCTAAAATTTTAGAACATGAGTGTGACACAATTTTAATAACACTAGAATTTCAATGTGTATGTGAACCGACGGCAAGTTCTCACTTTTTCTTTATAAACGTTAAGGAATTACTATAAAATGGTTACTATAAAATAAATCACCAATGTTTAAAGCGGCATGCTACATCTATTTAGCGACACACCTGTAAAATTATAAGGAAGAAAAATGAGGCGCAATACAGGTATTGGGGTGCACCCTTATGACGATGAATTTTTCTTGCTTTCTTCATTCTAGAGCCCAGTGTTTTAGCAAAAATTCTAGTGTGAAGGTAGGCATCCGCTAGGAAAGCGAAGTATTCTATCCTACCGCAGTTGTATATGGAAAATTTCTAAGCCTACAAGGTCCTGCACCCCATACCCGCATTGCGCCAAAAATGGTTCATTCAAAAGAATTCTGCGCATTTAGTGAATTAAGTTTACTAAGAATGGCTGTGGGTACACAACCTCTTAGAGAACCTAAGTCTTTTTGCAATCGCTATTCGCCTTTGCGCACGTAACCAATTTTAAAGGCATCATTTCTAGTTTCAGATGCCTGGCTCACTGCTGGTATTTCTCGCCGTTCTCTGCCTGCTGCCCGTTGATGGACAATACATGGGCGGCATGGGAATGAGACCAGGAATGGGCATGATGGGAGGACCGATGGGCATGGGAATGCGGCCAGGAATGGGCATGATGGGAAGACCGATGGGCATGGGCGGCATGGGAATGCGACCAGGAATGGGCATGATGGGAGGACCGATGGGCATAGGAGGAATGGGAATGCGACCAGGAATGGGCATGATGGGCAGACCGATGGGCATGGGCGGTGAGTTCTTAGCTCTTTGTCAAGAACATGAAAAACTTCTAGAAAGGAGAAGCGGCATTATTCTTACCGTCCTCAAAGAACGATTGGTGAATTTTTCAAGAAATGGGTTCTGTTGCTTATATCTTAAGGCTGCTTCACCATCTTCTGTAGTTTCTAAATGTTCGCTGTTCTAACCGTATTCTCCGCTGCAGGTATGCGTCCATACGGCGGCGGAATGGGATTTTGATGATGTGAGCCGCTCGAAATCAACCGCTCGAAATCAGCCACTCGAATTCAAACGCCCGAAATCAGTCGTTCAACGATCCGCTTGGTTGCTGTATAGCGTGTATATTTGCGTGTACTGTACTATATATATTTTGTGTTATGTGCTGAATACATCTCCTATTCTAATAGTTGCTCAATAAAGTCATCTGGAAAAAATCTGTCCAGAAAGAGAAGGAGCTGTAGGAATACAGCAAATAGAAGCGTTTCTGAAGGTGGTGGTGAGACAGAAATTTTCGTCTATATCTTCACCCTAAACTGGACACTTTCAAATCAAACCACACACAACTCACATTGAACTGGACAGTTTTTCTGCACCGTACAATTTCAAATCGTACAGGATATTTCTCAAAACAAATACGTGTGGTGGCATACATGCCGGCAACAAAGAGGAGCGGAGAAAGTGCAGAACCCTGGTGCACTCCGACAGAGATGGGAAACTCCATCGAGGTTCCAGCTGCAGCTTGAACTCGACTCTTTGGACCAGAGTAGGGAATTCGCACCCACTCTACAAGTTCTTCAGGAACGCCGTGCTGTCGTAGGACGTGCTATTAGGTTGGCAACTAAATTCGTGGACTCCCAAACATTTCCAATAAAGTTCTTATTAACAAATAACTAATAAGAATCTTTAATCGGAGTAAGATCCATTGGAACGCTTCCCATTTATCAGGTAGCTGGTCTATCCCACGGCTGTAGAACTCTTGAGGCGAAAAATCCTTGGAGGTGCATTTTGATCGGGTCCACATTGGTAAATCGTCTTCCAGCCAAGGAGAGCCTAGCGAACGATAACGGAGGCATCACTCGGCGCACAGTCTGGGCTGTAAGATGGATGAGTTAGACGCTCCCATCCAAGCTCTTCGACATTTTGAAGAATGCGGTTCGCGACATGTGGTCCTGAAGAGCTGTCGGAACCGATATTGGCGGAGTTCAGCCTGCATGCGGTCACGTTGAGAAGAGTAGACTTCGGCGTCAGCGCTGGAAGCGCTCTCGATGAGTTCTCAGGAGATAACACCTTCCCGACACCACCAAATGGAGAACATCACCTTCTTCTGGTGAGGGTCAAGCTTAGCCGTTGGCAGCGGCTTCTGTTTTGCTCTAAGCCACTGGTTAGAACGCAGAAAAATATCCAGTGGAATCTGCTTTTCACCACACGTTACCAGTCAGTGGAGAAATAGTTCCTGCTTGTGATGATCCAACAATTCGTTCTCGGCATCCACCCGCATCTTCCTCTGCGATAGGGTCAAGTCGTGAGGCAACCATTTACCGAACTTTACAGAGAAGCCAACACTGTGCGGAATCTTCTCAGTTAAAGTATGTAAGCACCTAAAGTCGAATGTCAAAATACGCGTTGTAAAGCTCAGATTTCTTCCGATGGCGCTAATCACAGGTCGACGATCAAGGGCAATCGGTCGTCCGGTGCGTCGCTTGTCTTCAGTTTCAACCTTGCCCCCACGGAACCTCTTCCATTGGACACTGAAGAGCCGATAGAAATACAGAAGCTGGACTGGGTAGTCGGTCTACTTGGTCGCCATGTCAGAGTTATTTGAGAAAATTGGTAAATTATACCATTTTGATGCAAAACTGGACACTTCTAAAATCAAATTAAACACCCTTCTATACAAGATTGAAGCTTTTTAATCGAACTGAACATCGACCAAATCAAAATGATCGTATTACACAATATAATAGAGACTTTACGAGACGGTTAGAATAATTTTTGTTTAAGAGAAACGTAGTGTAATTTTCTTTGAAATGTTTTGGTTCTCCTACCCGAAAAAGTAAAACACCGCTTGAAATTTCATAAAATCCTATTTTGAATGAAAAGAAAAATAATAAATCACTTTTAAAGCTTAGAAAAACATGACATTTAGTGTACTAAAAAAAAGACCGCGACAAGTACTCGACTACTAGCTCGTCATTATTTTTATTTGATTATTAGTATAAATGCCGCCTACTTTAGAAATCTGTTTTATATAACTGCTCTTGTCGCACCGTTTACACCCTTGCTTTCCATGCAAACAAAATTTTTGCTATGAAAATCGCGATGAGCACGTCAAGCATATGGTGAGCCTCTGCTTTTAATAAACTAAGTAGTAAATAAATAAATGCTGCTTCAGAGCATTTTAAAATGAATTTAAATTCTTTTTTTTCTTAAAAAGTCAAGAACTCACACTACAGGGTGCGTAAAAAGTATTGACGCACCTACTTTTTGTTTCAGCTCCAGCTTTCTCTTTCTACCCCTCTAGGTTTTTGTGTGTTATTTTTGTTGTCTGTATTGTGCTCAAAAAACACTCACGAAAAAACTGAAGAAACATGATTGTCATCGCTGCGGTGGTCCTTTTTTTGTATGTTACCCAGACAGCTGAATACTTCCTTAACAAGAGAATTAGGCGCTGTTCGAAACGGTTGGTGAGGAAAGAGGCCAGCAACCCAAACGTCAGCCACGCCTCTGTCATAACAGATGATGATTACAATATGTTCAAGCACGATAACGTTCAAATCCAAAATTATCAATCTCTGTCCGATAACGGCAAACGGATAAGGCGCGCAGGTGTGAACAGCCTCTCAGACGAGCACAGATTAAAAATGAATCCGCTGAATTACTCTTTTTAGGCGATTTTGAAGAATGAGGTCTGTGCTACTTTCAACAGAAGTGGCCAGCCGCAGAAGGCTACCCTGTTCAAAGCACGGAACGAAATCCATGCAGAGTACTTGCGACGCGTGCTCATAAATTTTTCCGTCGTTTTCGTTCCTGTATTCTCAGTAAAGAAGCCAATGTCGATTACGAGTTATTCTATCGTGTTTGCAAGATCATTTTCCATATTTCCCAAGTGAATATTTTAAAACTTACTGCGCAATACTATTTCCACAGCCGTCATTTACTGCGTCAATACTTTTTACGCACCCTGTAAATTTTCCTTAAACAAAGAATTTTTCTTTTTTTTTTGGGAAGTACATCTTAATATGGAAAAGCTCGTTTTGATTTCAAAGACGGCAAGCTTGCTAAGAAAAGTCTCCGATTTGGTTTGATAGTTGTATAAATTAGCCAGACCCCTGACTTCGGAAAGCCAACCGCGGGTCGTGACATGCCCGGTTTTCGCTAGGCCGCTCCCTAGTGACGAGATCTAATGGCCCCTTAGGCGGAGAAAAATAGGGCGACAAGGCCGATGGGAATTTTCCCACCGCAAGATTGGGTTATTCCTGTCCAACCGCTACGGTATATAAAGCCGGAGCCGAGAAACAGTTATCAAGCGTCTACGTTCGCTGCAAATTTCGGTCTACTGAAGAAGTCGCTGTTCGAACTTCGAACTGTGGAACTCAAACACCACAGGTAATGCATAGATTAGCTTTATTCGACACATCGTTTTGGCTTTCTTTGACGTTCTGTAACAGTTTTATTACTTCGCTACAAGCAGCTATGAGAACAAAGCATCGAGAAATCACAAATGTCTACGCAATCGCTTCCTGAAATCGACAGGTGGAAATTTTTGAAGGCAAGAATTCTTGTTTCAGATCATGCATGGCTCACTGCTGATAATACTGGCCGTTCTGTGCCTGGTGTCTGTTGAAGGACAGTACATGGACTACATGGGAAGGCAGGGCAGAGGCGGAACCGGCAGCAGCAATGTCGGAATGGTCAGCAGAAACGGCGGCATGAACGATATCGGCTACGGACAACAACAGGGAATGGGCGTGGGTGGTACGTCGATGATTTTCTTTTTTAGCTCTTCATCTAGAAGGTGAAAAACTCGTAGGAGCGAATATTTCAGCCGTTCGAGCACCTATTTAGGAAAGTGAAAAGCGAGTATCTGAATCAGTAGCCATGTTCTTAAGAAGTGTAGTTTGTTCGCATTACCTACATGGTTCGATTATCCTTCCTAGCTTGTTCACCTGCTTCTGGACACTCTAGGAGTTCGCTGTCTAACCCCCTCCTCCGTTGCAGGTAAGCGTCCATACGGCGGCGGTATGGGACATGGAGGGCAGGGTGGACAACATGGACAAAGTGGACAGTATGGTCAAGGTGGACAACGTGGTCAAGGTGGATATGGACAAGGTGGACAACGTGGTCAAGGTGGATATGGACAAGGAGGACAGCGTGGACAAAGCGGACAAAATCGACAAAGTGGACAACATGGACAAATGGAACAAGGTGGACGAAGTGGACAGATGGGACCAATGTGGTACCGATGATGGGCTTGACATCACACGCTATTCAAGACGTTAGCTGATCTGTACACAAACTGTATATAATGTACTGTATATATTTCCGTGTACTGCATCTTTTTTATGATGTGCTGTATATATTGCCTATTCCTGTGGTCGTCAGAATAAAATGAAATTGTAAAAAACGTGTCAAGGTTAGAGCATCTAGAAACGTCATTGAAGGTGATGATGAGACTGAAAAACATAACGGAGACGTCGTGAAATTTCATTCTCACCATCACTTTTAATGACGTTTCTCGTTTGTTTTCCATCGTTTCGTTAGCAGGGTAGAAACATCTGGGTGAATCCAATGAGTACAGCTCAAGTTCCGTGGACTTGGAGAACTGCATAGCTGCGTGTACTTCCAAGGAAAAGTTTCGATAAATTTAATGTGTTATAGAAAGGTGGTATGAGGAATGAGGAGCACCATGAGGGTCACTCCTTCATGTACAGCTTTTTCACCTTTCAACTGGGCACTGGAAAGCGGACGCGACCGATTTAGAACTGTTGAAAAGTCAGAATAATCTCGTTTGAAGAGAAATGACACTGAAAATTCGTCGGTGTAACGTCAGTGGTCTGACGAGGGAAGTCAGCGAAGTGAACGACCCTGGGAATTCGTCATGCGATTTATATACTAGTGTAGGGGATGTCTGGAAAGCACCGTAGTGGTCTCCAAATTTCCTGGATAGGTCAAAAATTGTTTTAAAAATGTAGCGCTTCAGCGAGGGCTGGTAATGCATACTGATGCCTGGAATGGCAATATCGTGCTAGGAAATTACTCTGGAAAGGTTTGAACCTTCAATCGTAGCTAGAACATAGAATCTGACACGGCTGAAGGTATGATTGAAGGTCCAAGCCTTTTCCAGGATAATTTCTGAGCACGACGCAATTCCAGAAGTCAACATACCCTACGAGCACGCACTGGAGCGCTACAGCTTTTAGCTATTTTTGGCCTACGCAGAGTTTCGCAGAAAATTCGGGAACTACCATGGTGCTTATCAGATAAAGCCCTACAATGCCGTGTAGGTCGCTTGAGGAATTTCGGCGGTCTCTTCGTTGACCTTCATGGTGAGTGTTTGAACTGGACGCTTTTCGCTTTACACTGTACAAGTATTGAAAGGCAATATACACACAGAATCGACGAAGTGGTCCTTGTTCTAAGAAAAGCAACATTTATAACAAATTTTAAAAATTTTAATTTAATTTTAATTTTTTAATTATTTATTTAAAATTAACAAAAAAATTATCGGTTGTGGTGTCTGAAGACAAAATGACCACAATGTTTAAACAGACACAAAAATCTTATCCGGTTTGACAAAAGGAGTGCTGCGGGTAGCTCTCAACCACACTTCTCCTAAAACCTCGCCATTGTAGGCTGTTATTGTTAATATTACACATAACTCCTTAATTTAACCTCTAATCATGTCGAAGATCGCAACGGAAAATCATGATTTTTGTTGTATCCCAATAGGGCTTGAAATTTCATAGGAAACAATCTCACTCTCTTATTCCGTTTTGTTCTATTCAGATCTTCATATTCATTGAGCCAATTGTATTTGACAGCATAGACGTGGCTAGTTATGGTGTAATCTGCTCAGTATAAAAGATCTAGCAATATATAGTGGCGGATAAATATTTACGGACACCTACTACTGCGGGATTTTTCTATCGTAGCTTTGGAACCACCAAGGAGTCGAGGGAATAAGTGTGTAGTTTTTTAGAATCCCCTGAAAATCCCCTTTCACAACAAGCAAATAAACATTATCTTGATGACGCTGAATTTGCAGAGAAATTCGAGTAAAAGGAAAATGGTCATGAGGCAATGGATGGGAAGCACCTCCTCAAAATCACATAGTATTACAATAGATCATCAGAACACATTTATTATCGAAGATCTGATCAGTATTTGGTTGGATAGCCCTTATTCTTGATCACAGCCAGACATCGGTTCCGCATTGTGTCGACCCACTTCATGCACCGCTCCACTGGGATAGCATTCCACGCTTCCTTGATGACTGTTTCCAATTCATCCAGATTCTTCGGTCTCAAGCGCTTGACCACCTTGTCCACGTCGCTTCAAAGGTGTTCTATAGTGTTTAAATCGGGAGATTGCGCAGGCCACTTCAAAGCGTTGATCCTTTTCGCCTCAAGCCACTACTTGACCTTTCGGCTGATAGCTTTAAGTCGTTGTCGTACTGGAAAATAATGCCTTTTTCATTTCCTCGCGAGCACGGATTTATGACATTTTCTAGAATATCAGTATTTAGGTGTTGGTCCATAGTTCCGAGGATTCGATGTATTGGCCCTGGCCGCGTCTGCTCATTGCCGCCCTTACCATAACCGAACTTCCTCCTCCTTTGACAGTGCAGTGCTCAAAAATCGACGACAAAAGTTGAACTCGTCGTGATCATTTCGAAGCCTGATATCAGAATTTTTAACTTTTTTACTATAGAAAATCGGTATGCAAAACTTTGAAAGATTCCATGTTGTGGTTTTTAACATGTGTCCTTCTGCGAGCGAAACTGCGTGAATCTCTACAGCGTCGAAGCCACACCTGAAAAGACCAACTTATTAAGGGTTACATCCATGACCTGAAAAGTTGAAAAAATATGAAACAGACAAAACCAAACGAGAGTAGACTTCCATTCTCCATCTAAAAAACAGAAACGTCATTGTATAATCCCCCTTTGACACTGGAACCTCAACCTTGACCCTGCTGCAGGTTCGATTCCCCCTGTTGCAAGAGCATTTGATCGCAACTAAACATCTTCTAATCTTAGAGTTGTTCGAATCAATTCCGTAAGAGCAGAACAGTAGGGGCTTGGTGGACGTTACGGTCAATTCTAATTGCTCAATCTATCCATGCTTTCTTTTTCACCCAAAGGGTCGGTTCTAAGTTCTTAAAATTCTCTAAAAAATATGTGCTCTCTCCCAATTCATTAGGTCAGTTTGAGAGGCTCGCTGACAGATATCTCCTAAAGTAAATAAGTAGTTCTTATGCATGTGAGTTGTAGTGCTCGGTTTTTTGTGTGATGGATTTTCACTACCTGTAATCGTAGTTAATTGCACCTCCCAATAAAAAATAATTTCTTATGATCGATCGTTACGTGCCTTTGGCTGATATGGACGGTGATGAGAGAAACGAGAGGTCATAATCATAATCCGAGAAGTTTGCCCTAATGACAGGTCAAACGCAGCCCCATGGACAGAGAAGAACAAAGGCGGTGAGGCCACTTTGACAAGGTGCTCGAGGACATTTTCACACCAGAAGGTTGGGCCACCGCTGCGGTATAAAGGCCCGGAACCGAGCAACAGTTGTTCGGCGTGTTATCCACGAGAACTACGTTCGCTACAAACTTCTGTCTACTGAAGAACTCGCAGTTGGAACCTCGAGAAACACTTCAGGTAAACATCAGTTATCAAAAGTCTCTACTCAATCGCTACTCGCTAACCACAGATTTTAAAGGCAGGAATTCTTCTTCCAGATCATGCTTGGCTCAATGCCGGTGTTACTGGCTGTTCTGTGCCTCGTGTCTGTTGAAGGACAGTATGGAATGGGCGGCATGGGAATGAGGCCGATGGGTATGGGCGGCATGAACGGCATGGGCTACGGACAACAACCTGGAATGATGGGCTACGGACAGCAACCGGGAATGGGCATGGGCTACGGGCAGCAACCAGGAATGGGTATGGGCATGGGCGGTGAGTTGATGCGTCTCTTTCTTACCATTAGTTCTTTGAATGGAAGACGATAAACCTGTAGGAAGGAAAGGTAGGCGTACGCTAGTTGTTCGAAGCCTGTTTCAGGATAGTGAAGTGCGAATTTCTGATTCTCTAGGTTCTAGGAGTTCGCTGTTCTAAGCGCCTTCTCTGTTACAGGTATGCCCCAATACGGTGGCGGACAAATGGGACAGATGGGACAAGGTGGACAAACGGGTGAAATGGAACAAATCGGACAGATGTTGATACCGCTGATGGGAAAGATGATGGGAGGAATGATGCGCTAAATATCAGCCACTCGTATTCTGACGTGTTCTGTTTACGCACTGTAAATCTTGTATATTTCCCATTCCTATGGTCGTCGTAATAAAGCGAAATTGTTGAAAACGTGTCTTAACACTGAAGAGTTCCGGAGACACAACATACAGAAACGCCATAGAAAGTGATGGTGAGACAAAGGTTTATGTTAGACATCCTGACGTACCAATTTCATCTTTTACTTGACAATTCAAAACGTAATTTAATTTTTTTGATTTTCAAATACCGTACTGGATATTTTTGTAACCAAGTCAGAAGTTTTCGAACCAAAATGGATTCAACTGATTTTGAACTGGGCACCTGTCGCTTTACACTGTACACTTTTTAAACTGCAATGGATATTTCCTAAACGAAAATAGAGGTATCGAAAGGCAAAATAAGCACAGAATTGAGGAAGTAGAGATAATGTTTTAAGGAAAGAAGGATTAAAAATTCATTGCTGTGTGATGTCTGCTGGATAAAGAATAATCATACTGTCTGAACAGATACAACATTCTTACCATCTTCGACTAAAACAGTGATGTTAGAGTTGTTAGAGATTGGACTCACCATCAGACGAGATTCGGAGCTTGGTTCGACTGCGCTATCACACGCCCATTATTAATTATTGTGAACAACGGTGTGGTGGCCTGTGATAGGAAGAGGTACAGGTTCGCGTCCCGCTTGGCTATAGTTTTGATCGCAATCAAACATCACTGCAATAGCTCACACCTTCAGTAACAGCCTCACATTCGATTCCATCTAACTAACTCACCACCTAACTTTGCCATTGACCTCTACGTTTTCTGGCTGTTCCACTTGCCTTTTGAAGATTTTCATAAATAAACGGATAAGCTTTCGCACAGTTAAAATCCACGGTACATATAAATACACAAACGGGAGTGCGGGAATGCACCGTTGCTCTTACCGTAATCGCGGCGGCCAATCACGACACCGATCGAACAGGTCTCTTCTGTGCCTGAGCGTCTGACGGGTCGGGCTACCGTGCGTGATTACGGCTGCAGCTCTGGCCGTTCCCGCACACCCTCGCCAACAAGTTATGAGCCTTGGCGACGCGTGCAGGTCACCCTTATGGAGCGAAGCTGCAATTAATTGAATGCTCGACCAGTATCATTCTAACCGAACCTTAATATTTTTTGTAAAAAAAATCGTGACAACTCAAATGTTGCCATTCATTTCGAAAACGTCGTGTCGTTGAAATCAGAACCAGGTGTACTATACGTTGGATCCGATCAAAAATCTTTGGATAATTGGACGATTCGGGTAACGCTAATTTCGCGAACCTATTTATTTATGGATGATTCGGAAAAGGGTCGCGGACAATAGACTTTTGAGCAATTCGGATGGGATATATCCAATCACATGTCCGAAAATGATCCGTTCATATACAGTGTGTAAGGTTAACCAACTAATTTTTTTGTGTGAATAGGGCATGTTAACTACTGCCACTCTCCTTGTACAAATTGGTCCGCAAGCCTGAAGGAAAAAAGGTAAGATATCTGATATGGAATGTCCAGTCACACCAACGGCGCAGTTTGATCGAACTATTCTGCTTGTTTGATAAAGATCTACTGTCCGAATGTCATTTAAGCCCCGAATTTGTCCTCTTAGTTGTAGCAGCTATTTTCAATTCTTAGATCAACGAAATCCTCCAATAATAAGCAAACAAACTCTCACTGTGTGCATCAGAATTTTTTCTATACATTAGGGAAATTTAAAACTTGCCGAGAGCTTTTCTCGCCTACGCCATATCGGATGCGTGTAGCGTAGTCGGAGGAGATGTCGGCTGTGGCCTCTACCCGATTCCAGTTTGCTGGTTCTATCCCTCCGGGGTTGGTGAATGGTACATGGCTTGTCCTTCTTGGATGAAGTGCTGACTTGTTCTTCATCGCATTCAAATCGCCTCGGCGCCATCTCGCAGGAGTAGAACGCGTGGCGCATCCCAAAGGGGTTGAGTAACTTCCTCCTTTACCCTTTATACGCCTTACCATACACAGACCTACACTTTGAAACGATACAAAATACGTTCCTACGAAGTTTAAAAGTCAGAAATGCTATAATTATCGCTGTTATTAAGTTGCGCTCGATCAAAAAGTGCCGGTAGCATAACTGCGTAGAGCATTCCCGCCAACAGGAGATGTGAGTTCGAGTTCGAAGTGTTTCAAACTAAGTCAACACTTTGAGACGGGACCTAAGCCATTCTAATAATTAACTCTCGAGTAGGGCGTGTGTAGCGCAGTCGGAGGAGGCGCGACTGTAGCATGCAGCCGATACCAGGTTCCTGGTTCGGATTTCCCGCCCAGGCCAACCAAGCCTTCCATCCCTCCGGGGCCGGTGAATTGGTACCAGACTTGTCTGGGAAGGATAATGCGCTGACTTGTTCATCGGCTGGCCACCGCAAGCCATTGTATGGCCAAATACGCATTCATGTCTCCTCCACGACATCCCGTAGAAGTAGAATGCGCTGGCGCATCCCAGAAGTGATTGAGTAACGCCGTCCTTTATCCTTTTTTATCCTAACTCTCGAGTACTATCGGCCTTAAACAAAATTCATCTGCAATGAGCAGCGGAAATGAGAGCTGCAGTGGATCGAAGTCCCGGACATTAATACAATTAGCCTTGTAAATGGATACGATTTTTTCTGGGAAGTGTAAAACACCGGCTTGTCCGTCGACGGGCCACCACAAGTCACTGTTTAGACTAAACACGCATTCCTCCACGACGTCCCGTACAAATTGAATGCATGGTGCATCCCAAAAGAATTTGAGCAACCCTGTTCTTTACCTGTTATCAGTGTCTTTTTTAAAAAGTGTGAGTAACGAATAGACTGACCGCGCAACGTATATGCTCGAATTACGTAACAGACTTCAAAGAAATCGACCGACCACAATGAGAAGAGAAAGACCCGTTTCTCGTTTCCGCCATCGGATTCGGATATTGCGTTTCAACTCTCCTCATTACCAATGTGCCAGTTCTTCCCGTCTGAATATGGAGCTTCGTCGACGTTCGACTCCCCTTCTGCTTATGTGTTCTGTTCCGATTCCGAGGTGTTCGAGTAATACAGCAGCAGACGTCTTGGAAACTTTTCCTCAGCTAGTGTAGAATGAAAATGGTGGCGATGTCCGTTCCTCCACGTGGTGCCACTGGAAACTGCTCGCTCTGCGAGCTAAGCTAATCACGGACATTCGAATGCAGGCGACAGGCCCTTGTGACAGGCCGGCCTACGAAGACCCATGTCACATCACATGGTGTATGATAAGTCAAGTTTCTCGAGATAGTGCTACGGCGTCCGCGGGAGCCGACGCGCACTCGCAGAGCCCGGCGAGTGTGAGAAGTATGCGAGGGTCCCTGATGCGAGGACGGCATCGGGGGGCAACTGAGCTAGTCCGAAAGTCCCGTAACGTAAGCAGGACCCGCGTGGCTACGCTGAATGTGGGTACGTTGACGGGCCGCTCGTGCGAGTTGGTTGAAGCACTGGAGCGAAGAAGAGTTGATTTCTGTGCGGTGCAGGAGACGAGGTGGTCCTGCCGCAAGTCAAGGGACATAGGACGTGGTTTCAAGGCCGTTCTATGTGGAAGTCCCAGGACCACCAGCGGTGTCGGAATAATCGTTTCCGAACGATTTCGTGACTCGATTGTAAGCGTCGAGCGCTTTGACGATCGATTGATGAAGATCGTTGTCGCCGCTAAGGAGCGACTCTATCACTTCTTCTCTGCGTATGCTCCGCAGACTGGCTGCTCCGATCAAGCCAAGGATGAGTTTTGGAACCTGCTTGATGAGAAGACAGCAGAGGTACCGTCGAAAGATGTCATCATAGTCGCTGGTGACCTTAATGGGCACGTAGGTGCTGCGAAGGACGGGTACAGCTGTCATGGTGGTTTCGGATACGGGTCTCGTAACCCCGATGGTGAGCGTATTCTTGAGTATGCGGAATCGCATAGCCTCACCATTGTGAACACCGTTTTCCGAAAACGCGACTCCCACCTCATCTCATATTATAGTGGGAGCTCCAAGTCTCAGATAGACTTTGTGCTTGTGAAGGATCGTGACCGAAATCTCGTCACAGACGCGAAGATCGTGCCGTATGAAACGGTCGCCCCACAGCATCGTCCGCTGATCTGTACTTTGAAGATCGCCTCTCCGAGGCTGAAGCAGGTCGAGCGATGCGGTGCTGCAAGAATCAAGTGGTGGCGAATGAAAGAAAAGAAAAGGAAGCAGCTGTGATTTCTCGCGTGCGATTACCGACAGTTACGACTGTCGATGAAACTTGGAAGAAAGCAACCGACGCGATACGCCAAGCTGCAAGGTTGGAACTCGGCACTACGAAGCCTGGACGACGCAAAGTCGACAAGCAGGCATGGCTGTGGACAGACGATGTGAAAGCGAAAGTTCGAGAGAAGAAGTCGCTGTATCATGTGTTTCTCGGCGACAGAACAGCCGACAACTGGCAGGAGTATCAGAAGGCGAAGAAGGCTGCAAAGAAAGCCGTGGCTGTTGCGAAAGCCACTCATTATGGTGATGTCTACCGAAAGCTCGAATCGCGCGATGGTGAGCGGTATTTGTACCGACTTGCTAAGACCCGCCATCGCCAAACCGAGGACATTGAAAAGTTTGTTGGCATCAATGATGAGAGCGGCCATCTTCTGACAGACCGCAAAAAGGCGCTGAAGCGATGGCGTGATTACTTTGAGGAAACTTCCACTATGGAATTTCCTCATCCGGCCATCCCTTCTGTGGCTTCTGTTCACGGTCCCGTTCGCAAGATCACCGTGGAGGAAACAGAAGCGGCTCTAAAGAAGATGAAGCCCGGTAAGGCGACAGGGCCGGATGATCTGGCAGCCGATGTTTGGAAGTCGAAGCTCTGGTATCCTGCTGAGTGGTTGGCTGAGTTCTTCAACCAGGTAGTAAAGGAGAAGAAAGTACCGGAGTGTTGGCACAACAGTACGACGATTCCGATTTGGAAGAAGAAGGGCAGTCCTGCGGACTGCTTCAATTACCGTCCGATTCGCTTGCTTTCGCACAGCATGAAGATCTTCGAGCGAATCCTCGATAGACGAATCCGTGAAATCGTCAAGCTCTCCGACAACCAGTGCGGCTTTGTGTCTGGTTGTGGGACCATTGATGCTATACACGCCGCCCGCCTCCTGGTGGAGAAGCATCGCGAGAGACAGAAGCATATCGCCTTTCTCGACTTGGAGAAGGCCTTCGACCGCGTACCGCGTGAGCTTATATGGTACGCCTTGCAACGACACAACGTACCTGAGGAACTTATAGAGTGGGTGCGGATGCTCTACTCTTGCCCAAAGAGTAGAGTGCAAGCTGCAGCTGGAACCTCAGTGGAGTTTCCCATCTCTGTTGGGGTGCACCAGGGTTCTGCGCTTTCTCCACTCCTCTTTGTTGTCGTCATGGATGCCATTACGCGAGATCTTCAGCAGCCTGTTCCATGGACGCTGCTTTATGCTGATGACGTGATGCTCGCTTGCGAAGAGAAAGACGATCTCGAGCGGCAGGTGCAAGCTTGGTGCGACCGTCTGGCGAGGTTCGGACTCAAATTGAACGTCAAGAAGACCGAGTACCTAACGACTGACGTGAACGAGTCCGGCTCCATTAAGATTAACGGTACTGAACTTGCACGCACTTCGGTGTTTAAATACCTGGGATCAGCAATAGCGTCTGACGGCGGTCTGATGGTTGAAGTGAACTCACGCGTGAGTGCAGCTTGGTCCAAGTGGCGTTCGCTGACTGGCGTGCTCTGCGATAGGAAGATACCAGAGCACCTGAAGTCGAAGATTTACAGAGCCGTCGTGCGCCCGGTAGCGATGTACGGCGCTGAGTGTTGGCCTGCGACTAAGGAAGTTGAAACACGCCTCAGCGTCATGGAGACGAAGATGCTGCGCTGGACGGCTGGAGTCACGCGCATGGACCGCATCAGAAATGATGCTATTCGGCAGAAGTTCGGTGTCGCGCCGATAGCGGACAAGATGCGCGAAGCTCGCTTGCGATGGTACGGCCACGTTCTGCGTGGAAAGGAAGACAGCGTCCGCAAGATTGGCCTTGAGTTGGAAGTATCTGGAAAGCGGCCTAGAGGACGCCCGAAGCAGCGTTGGTCCGATACGTTACACACGGACATGAAAGTAGCTGGTGTCCACCCTGATCAAGCGCAGGATCGGGAAAGGTGGCGTCGTAACACCAGAAGAGCGGACCCCGCGACGATGCGGGACAAACGCTGAAGAATAAGAAGAAGAAGAAGAAGAAGTGTAGAATGAAAATGTCCGACCGCCTAGACCACATCTTAAGGTATACAGAGAGCTTACAGGAGTGAAGTCAATGGGGATGAATAAGTGAAAGTCTTCTAGACGTGGATTACGTAATGAGTTTGGAGTCCGACAGCAGGGCTCTAAACTCATCACGTTATCCACGTAATCCAAGAAGTTGACTGATCAGCACAGGCTTCTTTCTACTAGCACTTAGAGGTCGATGGCTTTCCTTTATGTTTCGGCTCGACCGCTCAGCCATTCTCTTCAGAAAGTTCTCTTGTAAACTCTTTGACTCGTTGTTTCCTCGAATATTTCACGGTTTGAGGGACGTTGTTGATGTGGTAGTGAACCTGTAAATATAACTGGAACATGGATCGTTTGCTGAAAGCGTCAGCTTGTTCATAAGTGATAACGCTCATGATAATTCTCAAGGACCGTCTGGCATACATTCATCTCTGAACTCCACAACTGTGTAGACATATGTGCTTATACCGCTGGGATCTCGCTCAAGCTGTGATCAGTCCTTATCTACTTCACTATCCTGACTTGAATGTTGTGTTCCCTCCCACTTCCCTCTACAGGGTGTCTCAAAAGTCGAACGAAATTAGGAGAACTTATTACATTTTTAATCGCACAGAACCACATACCCTTCCACTCTGAGGTGGCTAAATTTCTGAAGATTTTTGGTTAAACATTCAGTGTCATAGGAGTGAACATCAAATGATTGGATCTGAGATACAATTGAAGTGCGCTATTGGTTTGCTAATCATATACAACGCAGCAACAAGCTGGAACAAATGTAGAATTCAGCGTGTGCGCAGTTTACTAATAAATGGTTCAGGTTTTAGAAAACTACAAGAACAGCTCTAGAATCTCAAGAGGTGAGCAAGACGAGGACTCATCTACAAGGAAAAGTGAGCGGAAAAGAAAGGTATGTAGCAAGACCGCGCGTCACACAAGATGGCAATTCAGCCACTGCTTCCCTTGTCGAAATTTGAGTTGGTCGTAGAACTAGTGCGTCTTCAAAATCTGATTCTTGAGACTCCCACTTTTTTTCGTTCAACCCCGTTATATCTAAATAACATTTTGAGCTGCACTGATTCCAACCCAGCAGGTAGCACCTTTGTCGAGCTATAGCGTGTCCAATCTGAAAAGTGAGTTTTTTCTAACTTTGTTTTTTTTTGTAGCTGTTGGCTAAAATAAATGAAATAAATGAAAAATAGTCAGATCTCTTACTTCTTTTCCCAGCTTAGCTCTGTGCTCTCCTCCGATGACGCGGTAGGAACTACTATAATTTTAGTAACAACAACGCCCTTCTTGAGTCACATTTCCGGCATGTTTCAAGAAAACTTGCGGAACTCCTACCTTAGAGGATGTCCCAAGATCTTCTGCCATCTGCTTCGTCCATCTCTTGCAGTAGCTGTCATCATGTCATCATCACGCGCCCGGTTTTTGGCTAGGACAGATACCTACCAAGTCAAATGGCCCCATGAGCACAGATGCACTAAGGCGGCGAGGCCACTGGCGTCTTCTACACCACAAGGCAGGGTCATGGCATCAGCATATAAAGCCGAGGCCGAGTCAATCTAGGAGATTTATCATTCTATTCGAAAGGTGGGAACGCGTCAACCAATCGAGCCGCTTCGAATCGGCGCGTCATTCAGAAAGGGCGTGTACGGTGGCGTCCCTGATTGGCTAGTCGGTGATCTGATTTGGCGTTCCCATCCACATCTGACGCTATCCACTTTTTCGACATGAGCCTCTTATGTATTTCCATTTCTCTGTTGATTCCATTAAATTCTTGTATATTATTGTCATCTTTAGGAAGACAGGTAAATAGATTGTTCTTGTTCCTTTAATGACAGACATTTGTTGAAATGACCTTTAAGTAGTTTAAGACTTACAATAGGAACTTCATAACTTCAAACACGACATAAGCCTAAAGTTATAAGAGGAAATCAAACCTTAGAGACAACTAACTTTACTTTCATTAGCTTCAAGATTAACTACGAGTAGTAGTAGTTGCCTCGAAGAATCGCAAATGTCTTAGCAATCGCTTTTTGCAATCAACAGGTCGAAAATCTTGAAGACTGAATTTCCCCTTTCAGATCATGCGCGCCTCACTGCTGATACTATTGGCCTTTCTGTGCCTAATTTCTGTTGAAGGACAGTTCATGGACTACGGGGGAAGGCAGGGCAGGGGTGAGTTGATGTTTTTCGTTCTTAGATCTTCGTCTAGAAGGTGAAAAACGAGTAGACAGGAAAAGTCGCTTAATTTCGACATTCGAAACATGTTTAGGAAAATGAATGGTGAATTATTAAATCGGTTAATTTCTTTCCTAGAAAGTGCGATTTGTTCGGTTTCCCCTCAAAGCTTGTTCAACTGCTTCTGTAGTTCCTACCCTAAGTTTCCTTGTTCTTACTACCTTCTCCGTTTCAGGTATGTCTTCATACGGCAGCAGTAATGGACAACGAAGGCAAACAGGTCAAAATCGACAACATGGACAGGATCGACAAAGCGGACAAAATCGACAAAGCGGACAAAATCGACCAAGCGGACAAAATCGACCAAGCGGTCAAAATTGGCAAAGCGGACAAAATCGACAAAGCGGTCAAAATCGACAATATGGACAAGGTGGACAAAATCGGCAAAGTGGACAAATGGGACAAATGTGGTAGGGATAAGGGGAGGAACGGTGAGCTAGAAATCAGCCACTTGTATTCAGACGTTCATTGTTCAGTTTATTTGTTGTACATAGTGTACTGCATTATTTCTGTATGATGTACCGTATACATTTCCTACTGTTGTGGTCGTCGGAATAAAGCAAAATTGCTGTATTATGAAAATGATTATGGGAATCGACGATTATATTTTGTATTATAAACGTGTACAGTACGTATATATTATATTCTGAATTATGTATATGTACATATATTGTATTATGTATCTTCATAATATGATCATGACAATAAAGTATAATTCTTGAAAACGTGCCTAAAATCAGAAGGAAATAGGAACGTCGCTGAAAGTGATGGTGACACAGGAGTCTTCTCTAAACATGCTGATGTATACCAATTTTCCCATTAACTGAGCAAAGGGCGCGTGTAGCGCAGTCGGAGGAGGCGCGACTGTCGCGTGCACCCGAAACTAGGTTCCTGGTTCGGATTTCCCGCCAAGGCCAACCAAGCCTTCCATCCCTCCGGGTCGGTGAATTGGTACCAGACTCGTCTGGGAAGGATAGAGCGCTGACTTGTTCATCGGCTGGCCACCGTAAGTCATTGTATGGCCAAATACGCATTCATGTCTCCTCCACGACATCCCGTAGAAGTAGAATGCGCTGGCGCATTCCAGAAGGGATTGAGCAGCGCCGTCCTTTATCCTATCCTTTATCCTTAACTGAGCAATGCGTGTTCATGTGTTACACTGGTCACTTTTCAAATACCGTATTGAATATTTTTCTGACTAAATTAGAAGTATCGAAAGTCGACGTAAGCACAGAATCGTTGTAGTGAAGTCAAAAAAATGCCACATCCAAGAAAAATTTACATTAAAAATACGTGTGTGTAGAGGGAGGGTGTTTGAAGAAAAATTCCCACATTGAACAGGCGCAAAAATCTTGAAACGTTTGAGCGAAAAGGTGTTGTTAGTTACTCCCAACCACACTCTTCCTTAAACCTTGGCTTTGAAGGTTGCTACTGTTAGGGTAGAGATACATGAAGGATGAAGGACGGCGTTACTCAAATGTTTTTGGAGTGCGCCATGCATTCTATTCTACAGATGTCGTGGAGGCGATTTGAATATGTACCTGCGACCATCGAGGGATGGACGGCTTGGCTGATTTGTTTGCGCCACTGGAGGCAGACGCGGCACATGTCGAACAAACGCACTGTAGGCGCGTCTTCTGCGTGGGTGCGGGAACCGTTGCTCATGCCGTAAGCACAGAAGTCAGTGATTCGTGTAGCTGCGCTGGCGCCTGATTAGTTGTCGTGGTAACGGTAGGAGCAACGACGTGTCCCCACACCTTCGCTTTACGTCCACACACCCCCGCCACGACATCTACCGCGGACACTATGTTTCATGGTACCCAAAACCGAACTCTGCCAGTCTCGCTCAGCGGCTTCGTCAGTGTTCGATTCCCATTCCGACTACGCGTTGTATTCTGATTCCACACGCATGCATAGTACGGGAACAGGCTTTTCGGAGATCGTGTCGTAGGCTGTAGCGGAAGATCGTTCAGCGGCATAACTCCCACCTAACAGTAAGGCCTATTTTATACTTCGGCGACACCTCGGCGATCCCTCGCCGACTACCTGTAGCCGACAGCTTGGCGACAGACTCGACGACAGGGGTGCATCGGAGCGCATTTTTAGCATCGGAGCACTTTTCAATGACATCATTTACTACCAGCCAGAAACGCGGATAAAGAGAAGTAGAACAAGCAGTAGTTCTTTCCGTCCCACGGCACAGCAATGATCTGGACGCCAGAAACGGAATAAAATGTGATCAACGCCGCCCAACATGGAGATCAGGGGTGTCCGTTTACCAGTTAACGATTTACCGGTTTAACGGATTTACCGGCATTTTCGCGATAAATTCTTTTAACGAAAATTTCCGGTAAATTCTCAAATTTACCGGAAAATTTAACGACTTTTTTCATTCAAAATCATGTTCCTATCTATCGAATGGAGAGGGAAACATTCTACCGATCTCAGTTTAGAAGTGGTTGCGGAAGGAAACATTCTACCGATCTCAGTTTAGAAGTGATTGCGGCTATCTTCTCTGATAACTTGCTATTAGCGTTCGTGGTCCCAACCTCATTAAAACATCCATGCCCATATCAGGAGGCGGAGATTGTGCGCTCCAGTGTGAAAGCGCGCTCCACTGGAATAGTACCTCGCGCTGACATTCCCAACACGACATGAGACAATTTGGACTAGAGATATTGAAGCTCTCAGAATAGACGATTGCCAGAGGAATAAGAAGAAGATACGCTCATGCCTTGTTCCCGTAATTTAGTCAAAGATGTAAGGCACCAGAATAAACTCCGCTAGTCTACCTGATCTCCTGCTGGACTCTTAAGCTGTTTTCCCGTATAAGAAGAGAAAGAAATTCGTTATCATGTCACATTTCGTTGTTTTTACTGAAGTGTCTGGCTCTGTTCCAAAGTACAGCTTAATAGTTTAAAAAAGTGGTAGTGTAAGGTGTAAACCATTCCTTCATCGAACGAAACGATGATAATTGTGATAATTTCAAAAAGCAGTTAGACTGTTAAGCCAAAAGAAATATAGCAAGATTCGATTGAATGTCGGATTTTTCTGAAATGTCTTTGTAGAATTTTCATTGAGCTTTTATCTTTTTAAAGCACTCACCATATAGATCATTACACTTGTGCATTGTTAGGCTTCCGCTTGCTTTGTTTGCTTTAGGATGACGTATGCATGATAAAATGAAGGTGATGTGGTTTTTCTGAGCGTAGTGATGTTTCGGTGAGAAGCTTTACGCTTGTTTTACATTAACGCCGCTTAAAATCATTGCTTTCGAGGGAATATTAAATTTAAAAAAAACGGATTTACCGAATTTACCGGCGAATTTCCGCGATAAAAATATGCGGTAAAAAATTTACCGGCGGCAAGTCAGCGCACACCCCTGATGGAGATCAGTAGGCAATATGGGCTCCAATATTACAAGCAAATAAAGCAGTAAAGTCTTATTGGAAACGGCCAGACCTCCCGTCCATGAGTGCTTGGCCAGTAAAGCAATGGGGTTTTGGTCGCTTGACCTGATCCCAACAGTGCTCAGGCTGATTGCTCCCTAGGTCTGAAGCTCAGCCAGCTATACGTGTGTGGTAGTTTATGCTTTTGTGCTGAATTTTACCCAGGATATGGACCCACTAATTCTCTCCGAAAGAGCATTCTGTTAGATGAAATGAGGTTTAGAGAAATGATCTTCCCATATATTAGAAGTCTGTTTAGTTACGATCATACCTTTTACGCCAGGCACCACGGACTCCCGTCTGGCACAAAACATTTGATCGCAGCTAGACAACCTTCTAACAACTTCTAACTCCTATGTCACTCAATGACTGCCCAAAATGGCTTCGGCTATACATGGACACATTAAAGTGCTCAAGGACTGTTCGAAATATATCGAAATATGAAGAAAAGCAGATGTGTACACAAGCGACATGCACTGAATTCTTAAATAAACCCAGGGCGTGCCGTACCTTCAACTCCGATTCAAAAATTTTGCGTAGGCCCCGTTTTCTGACGCGGACCGACGGCCGGCGACAACTTGTCGCTTGCTGGGCACGGCGAAAAGTTGTCGCCGACACTGTCGGTGACGGGAGTATAACACCCCTGCGGAGTTGTCGGCGAAGTATAACACAAGCCTGAGAGATGGATACAGTACCTACAGGAGCAAAGGCAATGAGGGTCTGCTTGAGTGAAGTGACCTATTTTATTTATTAAAACGCAGACGAAAGTCTACCGTAAACTGCTTTATAAATAACCAGACGTTCAGCAGCCTTCCGGCCGCCAAATGTCTTCTTGGGGCTTCCCACCAAACACTGGAGTTATTTTTGAGAAATCAATAGCAAGAATCAGCTGATTGACAGACCGGATGTAAGTTCAATTTCCTTAACAGCTCTATAAAACATTTAAAGCACTAGTTACACTGTATCATAGTAAAACTTTTATTCTACTATTTTATTATACTATATTAAATAAAGACTTATTATACTGTTATAATTCACACAATATAATATAATATCAAAGTTTTTAAACAATTTAAAAAATAACTCTAATAATTTCTACACATATAAAAAGGTTACAACGCCTCTCTCTTCACTGACGAGCCACCGGGGAGGTGTTATAACTAAAAACCTTTGTCTGGAGATGGCGAAACGAACCGCTTTAAAGAAATAAAAAAAAATCCGGTTTAATACTTTCAATTAACTTTATTATAAAAATGTGAGACACGAAAATACATTGATGAAGATACAAAAATAATTCCATTAATCAAGCACTGCAACACCAATACTATCCAGTCACCAAGAGATTTTCGGATTAGTTCTAATAATCCTTTTACACACTTGTGCAGTATGTGACTTTCCTTTCAAATTTATAATTCACCTTCTCTAAAAACACACAGTGAAATGAGGAACGTAGCAATTTTTTATGTAGTGCCAAAAAACGTTTTATACATTCGTCTGCGGTTTTCATTTTGTTGATAGTGTAAATGCTGCTTACTTGAGGACGCAAAGTGAAGATATCTCTAATTTCTGCAATTTTTTTGTTTTGCTTCCGATTAGTGCGTAACCCTACGGAACAGAGCTTTTACTATTATTATAATGAAAGTCATACCTAGGCGGCTGCACTTCTTAAATCATGCTGAAAAATTGCGTGTTTGTCACCTTTAAAAGCTCAAGACTATTTCTGCAGGTGAATAAAACAAGACATTTTATAATAATTTACACCTCAAGCCTGACCGTGGCTGGGACTAAGGCATGTTAGGCAGCTGGAGAGTTATGGGCACTTCATCGTAAAGTACCTTAACTGATTTGCTAGCCTACGCATTTGTAGGCCTTTAGCTGATCGCGTGTTCCCACAGTGGTCGACTGAAATCGGAAAAAATCATGTCACACATGGCTAAACTGATTATTCGCACCGCCGTAACTTTGCCCAAAGCTACGTTGCTGTGTTTCAGGACACCTATTGAACTTTCTTCTGCTTACAAGATCCACAAGTTGCAGCCGGAAAGATTCAAGAGTGACAGAGTTATTGCGCTCAGAACACGCCCGCGGTGCAATTTGCGAGCTGTCGCGTCCAGTCGATTGATAGACTCAGTCCTATATACGTTGTGCACAGTCCACCCCAAAGTTTTGCCGGTACAGAGTACAGCAATTCCTGAGAAGGCCGCTGAGAATTTCTGTAAAACTACCCAAATGCTCACTCTGCAAGCTGTCGCGCCGCCCACTCGGTTGGTAGGTTCAATCCTATATGCATTGTGCACGGCGTACTCTCAGAGGATTCCTAGCATGACGGAACACTTTACGCCATGCTTGAGATACTCTGAGAACATGCAAGTCCTGGAATATAAGCTTCTCCAATCGCATCTCGACGAGACGAATCGAGCGGTACCAACCGTTGCTCAAAAAACCTCAAAATGGAGGAATTGTAAGCACGCAACGGTTTTCGACGGGTTGCGACCGACAACTCGTCCGCGACCGCCCTTCGCAATGGAGCGCAAGTTTTCAGTTTCGAACATTTTCATGACTGCATATCAACAATTTATACCAAACGATAGAGCTCGAGCTCCTGAGCTCAAATATGCCTTTAGTTTTTGAAAAGAGTGAATTTTAGGCGAGTTATATCAAAAAGACGCAATAACCGCAAAATCGCGGTTTTTGCGGCGTCTATTCAAAAGACGCGTCCGGTACTGTAGACACCCTATTAACGTTTAGAGGCAAGATAATTATAAATGCTCAAGAAGGGCAAAGTTAATCGTCCAAATCGAAGAGTCACCTTGACCATCCAACAAAAGACCTCGTTCAAACTGGAAGACTATCGCTTTTATTTGGTACGTGCTCAGTTTGACTTCAACTGTTCAGATTCCTTTAATAGCCTCCAGTTTGACGTGAACATGCTATATAAGGTGATTCCATCGATCTGCCATAGGGAACAATAGTATTTTTAACGAAATCCAACGATCTCCCAAAAATTTAACGAAATATAAAAAATGTTAAAAGATTCGCTGCATCTAGGGAGTATGAATAACGAGCATGGCTATCGCTTGGGTGCGTCTGCAATGGAGAAGATTGAATAGGTCAGGGATCTTGGGTTCCTGGTTTAACAAGACCGTAGCTCTACAAACATTGCGACTGAATTTTATCCAAGGCATCTGTCGTTATGTGCCGCATCTTTCGTTCTGTATCAACGAGGAACTCTGCTACTCTGCTTCAAGCTTACAAGTCATTTGCTAGACCGTTGCTCGAGCCTGGAACAGTTATGTTTAACCGATACAAAGGCAAAATAGAGAAAATTCATAACAGTTCCATACGGAAGCGTGATCAGCACAATAGGGTTCAGTTATCAAAACATATCATCTGCCAACGAAACGAATCCCAGTCCTAATTTGCGAACTCTTGCCTCTAGAAGAGGTAAGTTCGAATTGCTGATGCTTCACAAAATAATGGACGGACGAACTGGTCTACAGCTAGCTGGCTGTTTGTTTTAATATCTCTATCACGTGAGAGCTTCTTGCACCAGAGTAATCTCGAGCAAACCTATCATATCTAGGGCTTGGTTAAACTGCAGGAAATATTCCTTCACGAGCCGTGTTCTCGCCGATTTTTTGGCCTATTATTAAGCAGGAAATTCACCATCCGTTCCAACTATTCCTCCTTGAAAAAACTTGCAAACCCTCACCTAGGCGTCTAATGAATACCTCCTGTTTGACGACCAATTAATTAATATTGTTGTTTGTTTTAATATCTCTATGTCAATCTCTCGCGGTTTGATACTTGTTGTTCTTTCTTTGCCTTTTCCTGCTTACTTCTGCATCACTAGCTTCTTGCCGGTATTTCATCTGGTAGTGTGTGTATGTTGCTTTGTTTTCATTACTTTCACCCACATGGGGATACCTCCCTCCATAAATATAATAATAATAATAATAATAATAATAATAAGTTAGCGCTCGGAGTTTGTCGCACATCTCTGATTGGGCCTTTGGCAAAAGGGAGGTGGTGAGAGAGGTGAGCAGCGTAATCCGGGAAATTTTCCCTAAGGACAGGTCAAACAGCCCTATGGGCAAAGAAGAGCAAAGGCGATGAGGCCGCTGGGGTAAGGTGGGTAAGGTGCTCGAGGGAGTTCTCATGCCACAAGGTCGGCCCACCTTTCCCCTCTGCGGTATATAGGGCCACGCCGAGCAACAGTTATCCGGTGTTCTATTCATTGGAGCTACGTTCATCACAAACTTCAGGCTACTTAAGAAATCGCTGTTCGAACTTCAGATCTCAATCGCAGCAGGTAAATGTCAAACCTTAAAGCCTCTATTCGATTGTCACCCGTTATCCACAGATAGTGAGGCAGAATGTCTTCTTTCAGATCATGCTTGGCTTACTGCTGGTATTTCTCGCCGTTCTCTGCCTGGTGCCTGTTGAAGGACAGTACTACAACCAGATGGGAATGGGCGGCATGGGAATGAGGCCGATGGGCATGGGTGGTATGGGTTACGGACAACAAAACGGAATGATGGGCTACGGACAGCAGCCAGGAATGGGCATGGGCTACGGACAACAACAGGGAATGGGCATGGGCTACGGACAGCAACAAGGAATGGGAGGTGAGTTGATGCTTCTCGTTCTGTCTAAAAGATGAAAAACTCGCAAGAAGGCTGTATTGTAGCTCTTTTTCTCGAAAGTGAAATGGGGATAACAGCAGTAGTTAGTTGCTTTCTCAAAAA
This sequence comes from Heligmosomoides polygyrus bakeri, assembly GCA_947359475.1. Taxonomy (NCBI): domain Eukaryota; kingdom Metazoa; phylum Nematoda; class Chromadorea; order Rhabditida; family Heligmosomidae; genus Heligmosomoides; species Heligmosomoides polygyrus. The sequence goes on along the minus strand of OX375865.1, from coordinate 23,472,661 downwards.
TGTGATTTGTTCGCGTTCTACTACTTGGTTCGCTTTCTCTCAAACCTTCTTCAGATGCATCTGGTGCCGCTGTTCTTACTCTTCTCGCTTGCAGGTATGCCTCAATACGGTGGCGGACAAATGGGACAGATGGGACAAGGTGGACAAATGGACCAAATGGGACAAATGCTGATGCCGCTGATGGGAAAGATGCTGGGAGGAATGATGCGCTAGGTGTCAGCCACTCGTATTAAGACGTTCGCTGTTCTCCTCATGCACTGTATATAGTGTATTTATTTAATATTTCTATGATCGTCACAATAAAGCGAAATTGATGAAAACGTGTCTTAAAACAGAAGGAGTTGCACGATGACAGCAAATAGAAACGTAGTTGAAAGTGGTTTTGGGAACGTACCATTTCCGCCTCAAACTGAAGATTTTTCAAATCAAACCGTTCCCAGCTGATTTTGAACTGGTACACCGTACACATTTCAAACTGTGCTGAATATTTTTCGAAGCAATTTAGAAGTAGTTACAACGATGTTTGCTTGTGATCAAAACTCTAGCACCAGGCGGGACTTGAACCCGCACCTCCTGCTGACCGGGCAGAAATGCTCTATGGCGTTAAACCACGGGCGCCGTTTGATCGAACGCAACACTCAATCGTGATGCCGTCGACATTCACAAGCTAGAGGTATCGAAAAAGAAAATAAGCACAGAATCGAATAAGTCGAAATAATCTCTTATTCTAAGAAAAATTACATAAAATTCTGCTAAAGTGCCTTAAGAAAATGACCGCACTGTTTCTTCTTCAGCGTTTGTCCTTCTCGTTGTCTCTAAGCTTTCTTCATTTCGACCGGACAGTTGTTGCGGGCCACCATAACAGACTACGTACCCTTAAAGCATACAGCACGCTACGGCGGTCTCTTAAGAACTGAAAATCACAGGCCATTTTTAACACTAGAAATGTGGCTCGAATCTCCAGAACGACATGTCAGAAGGGGTGCTGCATAAGAAAAGAATTGCCCAAACGTGAACAAGAAAGGATTCAACCGAGACGGTCTCAAGTGGATACACACGTAGTGGAATGTGAGATACTACCTTGTTCAGAATAGGCGATCAAACATGGAACAATAAACACCGATATCCAGATGATCTTATGTCTAGCAAAAGATCCCCATTGCCAAGAAGTAAAAAAAAGTAAAAGTAATGACATGTGAGATCCACAACTGTCCAAGAGTAAGAGCTCGAGAACAACTCATGGAAATCTATAGCAACATGTCCCATTAGGAAAATTCCAACGCCTTCCTTTAGCAATGGCAAACAGAGGTTAGCGAAGTTTGCTTTACAAAAGTTTGGGAAACTTAAAGGACGAAGTTTCACAATGAACTACGCAATATCCGCAATATATAGGCCTGATTAGAACAAAGAATAAGGGGTGGGGTTAACTATGTCATCGTGAGATGCAGTATTATTCTATTTCGAGATATCGTGGTGGTAAGTGTTTTCATCCAGAAAACACTTTCCAGTTGATTTGTTTGGTAGAGATGTGCAAAATACAAGCCTTTAGCTTCATCAAAGCGGTTAGCTACGTGCAAAAGTCGATGATTTGCGCTCATGAGAGTCGAATACGGCAGAAACTTTCGGTTCGTCGAATAATTGGCAACTTTTCCTTGGAATTCTCAGGCTCCTTTTTGCCCTTGTTCCTTTTTTCCTGTATTTCCTTAAATGGATAACTTTTGCATGAGGCCAGCTTACAGAATTAAGCCGTCATTAATCTGACAACTCCAGCAGCATTTGGGCCATTTTTTGTGGACAGTGCGTGCAGGCCAGGGGTGCACACAAAATTCTGCGCGTTAAATTTTTTAACGTAATTTTTTAACGGAGAATTTTCGTTAAATTTCCGGTAAGTCGTTAAATCTCGTTAAAAAGTACTATTAGCTGCAAACCGTTATTTCAAGTGGAAAAGTCGAAGAAAACCTTTTATGTTTCAACTTCGAGAGGTCAACAGCTAAAGTTCAAGGAATGGAGTGTAACACTGCAATGTAAAATAAACAATTCATCATCATCAAACACAGAAAAATTAATGAGCCTTCAGCCACAAATGATCTACAGGATGTGGAAGAAGAACAAGTAGGAATTATCGTGCAAGATGATCACCAACAAGACATTTTAAAATGTGCGATCAGGCAAAACGGCAAAACCCGGAGTTTCCGCTTTCTTAGTTCTTTGCGAAACCGTTTGGGTGACTGTTCTACGAGCATATACAATCTCGATGCGGGCATCACTCCATTAATTACAGAACGATTTAATAAAGATATAAAAAACCTATCAGTGGAATGTTAACACATTGTCGAACGCATGATTTTCGAGTGCCCGGTGTGTGGGACCAATCCATTTTTTGCAACATCGAGACCGTGACACGACATCATGTCACACCGCTCTATATTGCCGAAAAGGTGTGATACGTCGTCAACGTGTTAACGTTCAGAAAAGTAGCTTTCCTATTTAATGTTATTAGCGTTTTCTTAAATCGTTTAAAATGCGCTCAGCGGTCAAAAACATTCTCTCCGTCAGGACTGTTCCAGGTGGCGAACAAAAGTGTTCTGGGATAAGCATTGCCAGGTGAGGATAGGCATATCTTGCAAGGAGGTTAAAACAGTGTCTTTGTGAATTCATCGGCGTGCTTGGGGGCTCGACGAAGAATTTTCTAGGTCCAAAATGGATCAAAGGATAGAAGGATAAGGGGGGGGGGGCATTACTCAATCACTCTCCCCGCCACGCATTCTACTTCTACGTGATGTCGTGGAGGCGATTTGAATGAGTATTTGGTGTCATACAATGACTTGCGGTGGCCAACCGATGAACAAGAGACATGTCAGATTCGCTGACCCTGGAGGGATGGAAGGCTTGGTTGGCCTGGGCGGGAATTCCGAACCAGGAAACTGGTCTCGGGGCACGCGACATTCTCGCTGATTTCAATAGTTTTTTTTAAGGAACAGTCCTAATAGGGAGGATGAGACCTGTAACATTAGTGAAGACTGAGAGCAAATGTGGTAAACTCACAGAGAAAAAAGTCCGTTAAAAATTCCGTTAAATTTCTAAAAATTTCCGTGAAGTCGTTAAGCCAGATTTTAACAAAAAATGGCGTTAATACGTTAAATTCGTTAAATCCTTAAGCGTTAATTATGCACCCCTAGTGCAGGAGCGACTTTATCACTTCTTCTCTGCGTATGTTCCGCAGAGTGGCTGCTCCGATCAAGCCAAGGATGAGTTTTGGAACCTGCTTGATGAGAAGACAGCGGAGGTACCGTCGAAAGATGTCATTTATTCTTTACGAAAGATGTCTTTTATCTTTACCTTAATGGGCACGTAGGTGCTGCGAAGGACGGGTACAGCTGTCATGGTGGTTTCGGATACGGGTCTCGTAACCCCGATGGTGAGCGTATTCTTGAGTATGCGGAATCGCATAGCCTCACCATTGTGAACACCGTCTTCCGAAAACGCGACTCCCACCTCATCTCATATTATAGTGGAAGCTCCAAGTCTCAGATAGACTTTGTGCTTGTGAAGGATCGTGACCGGAGCATTGTCACAGACGCGAAGATCGTGCCGTATGAGAGGGTCGCCCCACAGCATCGACCGCTGATCTGCACCCTAATGATCGCCCTCCGAGGCTGAAGCAGATCGAGCGATGCGGTGCAGCTAGAATCAAGTGGTGGCGAATGAAAGAGAAGGAAGCAGCTGTGATTTCTCGCGTACGGTTGCCGACAGTCACGACTGTCGACGAAACTTGGAAGAGAGCAACCGACGTGATACGCCAAGCTGCAGGATTGGAACTCGGCACTACGAAGCCTGGACGACGCAAAGTCGACAAGCAGACATGGCTGTGGACGGACGATGTGAAAGCGAAGGTTCGAGAGAAGAAGTCGCTTTATCATGTGTTTCTCGGCGACAGAACAGCCGACAACTAGCAGGAGTATCAGAAGGCGAAGAAGGCTGCAAAGAAAGCCGTGGCTGTAGCGAAGGCCGCTCATTATGGTGTTGTCTACCGAAAGCTCGAGTCGCGCGATGGCGAGCGGTATTTGTACCGACTTGCTAAGACCCACCATCGCCAAACCGAGGATATTGAAAAGTTCGTTGGCATCAATGATGAGAGCGGCCATCTTCTGATAGACCGCAAAAAGGCGCTGAAGCGATGGCGTGATTACTTTGAGGAAATTTCCACTATGGAATTTCCTCATCCGGCCATCCCTTCTGTGGCTTCTGTTCACGACAACCAGTGCGGCTTTGTGTCTGGTTGTGGGACTGTTGATGCTATACACGCCGCCCGCCTCCTGGTGGAGAAGCATCGCGAAAGACAGAAGCCGGTGCATATCGCCTTTCTCGACTTGGAGAAGGCTTTCGACCGCGTACTGCGTGAGGTTATATGGTACTCCTTGCGACAACACAACGTACCTGAGGAACTTATAGAGTAGGTGCGGATGCTCTATTCTGGCCCAAAGAGTAAAGTACAAGCTGCAGCTGGAACCTCAATGGAGTTATCCATCTCTGTTGGGGTGCACCAAGGTTCTGCGCTTTCTCCACTCCTCTTTGTTGTCGTCATGACGCGAGATCTTCAGCAGCCTGTTAGATGGACGCTGCTTTATGCTGATGACGTGATGCTCGCTTGCGAAGAGAAAGGCGATCTCGAGCGGCAGGTGCAAGCTTGGTGCGACCGTCTGGCGAGGTTCGGACTCAAATTGAACGTCAAGAAGACCGATTACCTAACGACTGACGTGAACGAGTCCGGCTCCATTAAGATTGACGGTACTGAACTTGCACGCATTTCGGTGTTTAAATACCTGGGATCAGCAATAGCGTCTGACGGCGGTCTGATGGTTGAAGTGAACTCACGCGTGAGTGCAGCTTGGTCCAAGTGGCGTTCGCTGACTGGTGTGGTCTGCGATAGGAAGATACCAGAGCACCTGAAGTCGAAGATCTACAGAGCCGTCGTGCGCCCGGTAGCGATGTACGGCGCTGAGTGTTGGCCTGCGATTAAGGAAGTTGAAACACGCCGCAGCGTCATGGAGACGAAGATGGTGCGCTGGACGGCTGGAGTCACGCGCATGGACCGCATTCGAAACGATGCTATTCGACAGAAGTTCGGTGTCGCGCCGATAGCCGACAAGATGCGCGAAGCTCGCTTGCGATGGTACGGCCACGTTCTGCGTGGAAAAGAAGACAGCGTCCGCAAGATAGGCCTTGAGTTGGAAGTATCTGGAAAGCGGCCTAGAGGACGCCCGAAGCAGCGTTGGTCCGATACGTTACACACGGACATGAAAGTAGCTGGTGTCCACCCTGATCAAGCGCAGGATCGGGAAAGGTGGCGTCGTAACACCAGAAGAGCGAACCCCGCGACGCTGCGTGACAGACGCTGAAGAAGAAGAAGAAGAAGAAGAAGAAGAAGAAGAAGAAGAAGAAGAAGAAGAAGAATCTTTGTTGACACAATCCAGCCATTGTCTGATTTCCGTACGAAGTAACTGAATAACCTGAGCATACGAAAGGTGGTGAGCACCTTTGGTGCTGGTATTTTGTCTTCCTACTCAGTGCTGATGTCAGTGTGAGTGTCCGCTCAAACGCTCATTTTTACTGGGAAGATGCAAAGTCCTCGCAGGAAGTGCTCTTATAAAGTGCTGAAGAAGCTGGTCAATGCATGTCGCACAACATCTGGAGCAGGGATGGGCGGAAATTTTGAAAATTTTCCCAGAAAACAGAAAGAAAACAGAAGAAAAAACAGAAAAAAAACCTTCGTCAGAAAACAGAAATCAGAAAACAGAAAAGCCAAAAACGCCAGAAAATCAGAAAACAGAAAACAGAAATCAGAAAATTGCGAAATTATCACACGACCTAATTATTTTACCTAAAGATCCATATTTCCAGTAGCAAATGCTTTTGTATGACCAGAAATGTAGTCGTAGAATAGGGTTTTAATTTGCAGACGTTTATAAAAATTTCCATTAAACTCCAGTGCACTGCAATCAGCATGTTGTAAATCTTGACTGATAGATCCTAAGAATCTCGACACTTGAAGTATACAACATTGCTCATCAGCTCCGTTTCACGCCTCAATTAGATAATGGTCCCACTAGTACGAAACTGGCCTTTTAGTGTACCGAACATGATGAAGGCTCAGTGATCACTGTTTGCATGTTTCAACACAATTGCTTGAGTTTGTAGACACACTCTCACAACATACTCTAATGCTGTGCAGAGACTCGTTGAGTATTACAGGCTCCGCCAGAATTTGTATTCCTAGTTCGTTTCGTTCTTTGAGAATACATTTCCTTAAGTGTCATAGTTTACGCGTAGCTGAAAGTTTTCAGGGCAACTTACCGATGCTCTTTAGAACACCTAATCACTACTTAGCCGACTAAAGATGTTGTGTACTGGCTTGATATTTCACAGAACAACACGAGATTGTGACTGAAGAGCTGTCAGCATAATAGATCTTGGGTGAAGGTGCTTCCTTGAATGCGAAGACACCACATAATGAAGACCTTATTATTATTATTTCTCCTAAAATCTACATACCATATAACATCTCAGTGGAAGGCCAGCAGAACCGACTTGCTGTACAGAGGACTGCACGACATTAGCAACAATCGCCCGATCTGCCTGATGTACGTAGTCTATAAGCTGTTCGCTCGAGTCATCCTGAACACGATCGCTGGACGAAGGACAGCCAAGCAGGATTTAGAGGATTCAGCACGATCGACCACATACACACCATTACGAAGCTCATCGAAGTGTCGCGAGAGTTCAAGCTGCTGCTGTGCCTTACATTCATCGACCTGAAGAAGGCATTTGACTCTGCTTACGTTCATCGACCTGAAGAAGGAATTCGACTTTGTCGAAACTGAAGCAGTCGTCTAAGCCCTGTTCGCTCAGGACGTTCCTACTCTGTACATCAGAGTCCTTCGAGAGCTGTACAGTGGATTCACGACCAAGATCTAACCATTCTACAACGACATCGTCATCGACGTGAAGAGAGGAGTTCGGCAGTGGAATACCATATCTTCGAAGCTCTTCAGCTCGAAAACGCCATGCGCGAACTAGAATGGCAAGACATGGAGTGAAAGTCAACGGCCGGTAACTGACCATCCTGACCATCTTCGGTTTGCTGATGAGATCGTGCTCATAACACCAAGCGCCCGCCAGGCGGAGCAGATGCTTGTTGGCTTCGACCGTGTATGTGGGAACGTTGGACTGCAGCTGAATCTTACGAAGACGATGTTCATAAGGAACGGACGAGCTTCTATGCGTCATCCTCACTCAACGAACGAACATCTTCGAATGCTCCAGACACGTGTATCTGGGTCGCGAAGTCAACATGGACAACGGCCTAGCACCAGAGCTGAGCAGGAGGAAACGAGCGGCTTGCGGAGTTTTTAAAAGCGTCGAAAGAGTCGTAGAGAAGACGAAGAACGTCCGGCTCGTACGCACCTTTTCAACTCCACTGTTCTTCCTGCCCTAACATACGCCTCAGAGACCTGGGCTACACGAAAGTAGGATGAACACGCGATTAGCGTCACGCAGCGTGGAATTGAGAGGACGATGCTCAGTGACACGACTCACGCAAGTGAGAGAAGGCTCTGGAGTTCCGAGCTTCGCCGACGTTCGAAGATCAGAGACGCTGTCGCATGGACCAAGTCGTCGAAAATTAGGTGGCCCCGTAATGCGCTTCGCAGACACCGACTGGATGTCACCGACTGGATTTCGCGGGATGTCAAGAGAACACCAGGAACTGCCCACCAACGCGTTGATCGGACTTCTTCGTCAAAGCCCTGAACAAACAATATGACGCTCTTCGTGTCCCTCGAGCGAAAAGGATCCATTGGAGCACCCTGGGACGCGGCACGGATGTGTGGAGACGCTGATGGTGCCCGCTTCAACATCAATGGACGACAGATGATATACGTGATAAATGAGAAATTTCCAGCATCACTACACTATCACCAGATCAGCGAAATCAAAGGTAACTAAAAAACTTTTCTGCCTCCTACTAATTTGTGACACCAAAAGCTGAGCAATCTTCAGAGTTAGAGAAGTAGCTTCGACAAAGGCTCTGCAGGAAGCGATATTAGGGATGACCGGCCAACAATGTTCAATTTTTAAACCGGTGGTGGAGAATAACCCTACCCACAGTAACTTTAGGACAAGTGATTAGTTAATACATAATTTAGTACCCCTCAAAATACTAGTTTTATAGTTTTATGTAAGATTTTTAGTGATCGTAGGTGGTCCAAACTACTGTTAATATCGAAAAGAATACGAAGCAAAATCATGAAAATCCAAAAATGTCCTATGAAGGAACTCTTTGCCAGCAGCACTTACACAATCAATCAAGCAAACATGTGGGATAGTTCATGAGTATATGGCGCAATTGCTACATGAGCACATCCAAAAACGCCACATGCTTGCCATTTAAGATACTCTAGGAACACTATTTGGAATGAAGCTCACTATTCTATGATACTTTTTGAATTTTTTCATTGGATTTCTGTGGTAAATTTTTGTTCGCGACTCTATGTATTTTCTGTTTTCTAGCCAATTTTTGGCCATTTTCCCAGAAAACAGAAAACAGAAAAAATTTGCCCAAAATGGCCAGAAAATCAGAAAACAGAAAACAGAAATTCCGCCCATCCCTGATCTGGAGCGTACTATAGAAACTTGACCTTTATGAAACAAAACCGCCATTGATAAGCGATGTTGTTTGGCTCGCAACCATCTGCAAGACACACTCTTTCTATCGATGAAACCGCTGCGAACGGGAAGTGCGAATTTCACCATCTTCCCTAATTGTAGCAAAAAGATAAAGGACGGCGATACTCAATTCCTTTTGGAATGCGCCACGCATTCTACTTCTACGGGATGTCGTGGAGGCGCTTTGAATACGTACTTGGCCATACAATGACTTGCCGTGGCCAGCCGATGAAGAAGGCAGCGCTTCATCCTTGCCAGACAAAACCGGCACTAATTCACCGACCCCAGAGGGATGGAGGGCTTGATTGGGTTGGGCGGGAAATCCGAACCAGGAACCCGGCATCGGGTGCACGCAACAGCCGGCACCTCCTCCGACCTTACACTAATTATACGCGGATAAAACTATGACAACGTGACACTTCTTCGCTGTATATGCCCATTTTCCTTACTATTGAGGTGACAACAGAACGATTTCCTTCAAGATGAATCAGGGACTTAGGGGGCCTACGAGACCTTCTTACAGCCCTTCTCATGAGAGAATGTTGCTAGTGAGACTTCAGCTGCATAAATATGCACCGAACTCCGCGCAGAATTCAACTGACATTGTGAGTGCCGTTTGATCGCTTGAGACATTGTTCTGAATTATCAAAATAACCAGTACGCATTCACCAGTTAAATCTGATTTGAACGTTACATAGTTCTGTCTCAAGCTTTCAATCATACCATTTTCACGTCGAATTGGACACTTCTCAAATCAAACTGGACACTCTTCTAAGTTAGGCTTGAAACTTTTAAAATCGAAACTAACCCTTTCAAGCCGAAATGAGCTTCATACATCACATTCATAAAATTAACATTTACATACCTTAAACTATAGACTCTCCAAAAAGGTAAGAATAATTCTTTATTCAAGGGAACTTTTAGTATAACTTTCTTAGAAGTTTTAGTTCACCGCCCCAATAAGTGAACACATTGTTGGAAATTTTGATTTTCTTATTTTGAGTAAAAATAATAGTTTAATTTTTTTAAAGAGCAGGAATTGGATCGTTTTTAGTGCCAGTTTAGACATTGCGCCATGCTCTTCGATATCATAGTAGTGAAGCTCAATGTACACAGTCGAATCTTTATTGACGACGTTTCGGGCCTTAAGACCTTTTTCAGGTCTAAAAGAACCATGTCGCCTGTCATACATTGCGTACATTCAATATTCGTACATTCATTACCCAGCCAGGTCTGTAGTGTGTCAGACGTTTTGTTGCTATTGAATGCACGCAATGTATGACATATAGGCGACATGGTTCTTTTAGACCTGAAGAAGGGCTTAAGGCCCGAAACGTCGTCAATAAAGATTCGACTACATTGAGCTTCACTACTATGATAACGAAGATAAAATATAATTTATTATTTTTTGTCAAGAAATAGAAATTTTATAAAACTATTACACTTGGTGGGGCAGGTGAACTAAAAAATTTAAAAGAAAGTTATGCCAAAAATTTTTCTTGAACAAAATTTACCATCTAAACCATCTTGAGGGCCCGTAGTTTAACCTGTGTAAAACTTTTATTTTAATTTGGAGGACCTTCAGCTTGATTTCAGAAGCATAAAATTTGTTTAGAAGGGTGTCCAATTTCATTGGAAAGATTTCAATTTGATTTGAAAAGTTTCCAGATCAACGTGAAAGTAGTATAATTTATTTTTTCCGCCACTAATCGACATCTAATGGTGCAGATGGAGAAGCAGTCCGAAGGGCTAGTGGTAGCGAGTCTATGTTCGAAGAGATCATTCTTTCCGCAGCAAAACGTAAAACCTCTACAGGAAGTACTTCTAGAAAGTGAAGAAGAGGTTGATGAACATACTTCGCAGAGCATCCAGTGCGTCCTGTGAGAATTTTGACCAATTACCGAGACAACTGATAAGTTTCCAACCATCTGAGATACTCATGTTCCCATCTACGAAACCTCGAAGAAAACCGAACTGCTTACTGGAGTCGCCGTGTCGACGACAGCGCCGCATGGACCGCTACGACGTCATCGAGTGTAAACCGTTGCCGTCGGGAAACCTACAGGCACTTGCCGAAACCAAGGTCTTTTCTTTCTTCAGGGGCGGGAGACGGACACGAGACAATAGAAACTGACGGGTCTTTGGGCAACTCGATGGCGTTGTTCTATAAAAGGCCTGAGATCGCCACGCATGGAAAACACTGCGTTTTTTGTCCTTCTTCTAGTAGGGGTTCAGTCTTTCTTTTTTGAATGCCAACGTCTGGGTTTTCACCTTCTCACCAATGTTCAGGTCAGTCTTAAACAGCCATAGGAGATCTAGTCCTCATCCACCTTTCCATCCTTAAATCCTCCTTTTTTCGAATACCATTCCCTTTAAGGCCTATGTCATACCATCGCTCACCCCGAGCGACGCCTAAAGATAGGTTCCCATATCGATCGCGCGAAGCGATGAGTCGATATGGGAGCCTATCATTAGGCTTCGCTCGGGGTGAGCGATGGTATGACATAGGCCTAAGAGGTTTCTAGGAGACGCAGGACAATGCCCGTTGCGAACTGAGTAACTCCTCTAGTATACTCTTATCCCAGATTAAAAACAGAAGTCAAAAGTCTTTTAGTAAATAGTTGGATGGAAGTAGAAGTTAGTCGGTGCTAAGGTGGTCGTCGTGAAAAAAGTGGCGGCTTTTATAATCCATCGTAGAATTGGTATTCGAAAAAAAAACTGTGGATGCACAGACGCATGTGCGGAAGCACGGACGCCTACTCTCGCGCCCGACCGTTTCGTTGCCGCCGACGTTGCTTGGCCTTTTCACTTTTCCAAAGTTTCAGAAAATGCAAGGCCTGTACACGCTTCTCCTCGTCGTGCTGTGTGTGACATCTGTCGCCGGACAATACGGAGGAATGTACGGTAAGTGAGATGCTCACACCATTAATCGAAGCTACACGCTATTACGATCTGCTTCATTTCAGGAGGCCGAGGATACGGTGGAGGATACGGTGGCGGTAGTCCATACGGTATGCGAGGTGGATATGGAGGCAACCCGTACGGTATGCGCGGTGGATATGGTGGCAATCCGTATGGTATGCGAGGAGGATACGGTGGCATGCGAGGTGGATACGGTGGACAAGTGAACCCACTTCAAGGAGCGATGATGGGCGCCATGATGGGTGCGATGAGAGGATGAATACTGAACCGATCTCCTCCATGTATATATTAATCAATTCATGCTTAAAAATCAATAAAACTGTCCTTATCTTGGCAATAGGATGCAGAGTTTAGCAACGTCAGATGTACTGGTTTGAGAGTTGATGAAAGCTGACGGGTGCTGAATTGGCGCAGAAAAATTGAAGAAGTATGAGGATGAATTGCAGTCTTTAAAAACTCAGAAATAGTCTACAAATTTTTGTCAACTACATACCTGAACCAGATCGATCCAACAGGATGTACCATGGAATGAAAGCCTTCTTAAAATCAAGGAATACTCAGACATCAGAAGAGTTTTGGTCCCATAATAAAACGCTAAAACGCTATATAAACTTCTTTTTATTTTGCACGTTATTGTTTCTACCTTTGTTTTGAAATCCTCTGTACAAAGAAATCGGTCTTCTCTATACCGTAAACAGCCAGGATGGGTCGCAGTGACTGGTTTTTGCTGACCATATATGGGTCATATTGTAGTACAAGGTCAAGTAGCGCCTAATATGCCAAAGTTCTCAGCTGTACTTTTTGGACAGGAAACAACATTCAGTTTCAATCAAAAATTGCGCTTCGGTGGATTGATGGACTGACGAAGCCGAAGGCTGTTCAACGAGAATCGTATAAAAGGTGACCGGTGATACCCGTGAATGATGTAATACCTGTGTAATAATGCCAACCGGGAATGTCACTCTGTCCTATTTTCGTATCTAATTTTCTTGAAAATGGATGGTAGAGCAGTCGGAGGAGGCACCTATAGTCGTACGCACCCCGATACCTGGATCTTGGTTCGGGCTCCGCCTAGGCTGACCAAACCTTTCATCCCCTCAGTGAGTTGGTACCAGTCTTGTATGGGAGTCTAAAACAAAGATGTGACATTTCGTCCTACTGGCTAATTAACGTGGGCGAACAACAGCCCTGCGGTGGGTCCAATTCGCCTCTGAAGACGACGAGAAGTCGAAACGTCGGGCGCTGCTAAATAAAGATCCACCTAAAAACCTCGTCTGGCACAAATCATAACTAACTAATAACCTACAATTCCGAGGTTTGAAGAAGACCGAAGTTGGAGATTACAGATGTGACCATCAGTTGACCATCGCAAACCATTGCAGAAGCCAAGATGGAGTCCAGATTGCCTCCGTGACATATCATAGAAGTAGAATGCGTGGCGCGATCGCCATTATTTTACTATTCGCCTGTGATAACCTTACACGCGCTTTCCTGCTTGGCGCACTTGAACACCTCCGAAATCTCAGGTTTAGTCACAGTAGAATTTCTTCCCGAGTTCTTTGAAGACGATAAAAAATTTCGGTTCACTTCATTTCGGAGAATTCTTCGAGGAGATCCTCGCGCGATGTTGCCTGGCGTTGTCGCCTGGTAGGGTGTCTCCGTCCACCGCATTAGGAGAGGTCTTCGCGTGTTCACATCATATTTCAGGGAGTGTATACAAAATTATCTTCACTACTATAATGTTTGCCTCAGGGTTTTTGTCAAGAAGCTTCGCCTAAAACAGTTTAAGCATTGGAGTTTTGTTCAAACATGTAACGTGCTCTGGGGCATCAGGAGGATTGTCGAAGAACCTAAGGACCGAAGACTTCCATTCATTGAACATTCTGGGGTCAGATTCATCAGCGAGTTACGGCAATTTGACAGAGAAAATACAGCAGAAATCCTTGACAGCGCGACTTATCAAGCGATATGATGAACCATTTCACCATATCGCTTGTTGATAAGCTGCGCTATCAGGAATTTCGGCTGTATTTGAGTCCGGCCTCTGGAGATGATGCCTATGCTTAACGTTGGTGTGTGAGGAGGCGTGGGGAGGGAGGAGGCCCAGCAAAACTGCTCCCTTGATCTTAAGGATGGTAGAGCAAGGTTGCAACATACTAAGGTTATCGAACATTACAGACAGGCGTGTCCCGCACTCCCCCGGCTTAATAATTGTGTTTCCTCGAACACTTGTTGAAGTATGTTGAAAAGGCAATTCCTGACGATATTTGATTTCAGTTTTAAACTGGACCAATCCGCAGTCGAAACAATCATGGCTGGGGCCGAATAGTGTTGGGGAAAGGATCGTGCAACGGTGGTTCGAGAAATTTCTTATGGAGGTTTCGACCTTGAAGATGCACTCTGAAAGAAGATGACCTTGAAGATGCACCCTGAAAGAGCAGACCTACAGCCATGCAGGATGACGACTTGAAAGCCGTGGAAGCCTATCCAACGCAAACAGTCACATTGCGGACGGTCTAGGGGTCAGTGAAACTGGTGTTATAGATTTATTTATTTATGGGCGCATACAACGTATGCCTGAACGTGTAGTAATACAACTACAACAAACAGAAGAGATGGGTGTAAATATCCTGAGCACTTGAACAAATCGAACTAATTGAAAAAGTATGAAAGAACAGTTGTTAGTGTTTTACTTTGTGTCGTTCGAGGTTGTTATGGTGGACCTTTATTGCCAGGCCTAACGTTTCGACGCTTCCGTCTTCCTCTGAGGCCTGAACGTGGTGCAAATATTAGATATGCGATTTACCCCACCAAGCGCTAGCCCCAATCTAGCGATTCCGCTTCCTTAGAGAACCACCCATGAAAGCCCACTCAAAGGGGTTAACCTTCGTCAGATCCACCAAAGGAGCTGAAGCTCTCTGTTACTACGACCGGGCGAATGAGACTTACTGTGCAGCGACGGATAGAACGGATAACGGCCTTCACAACGACCTTTCCATTCTACAGGTCGCATTTTGGCACAAAAGGCAGAAAGTCATTTGTAGTTGACGGGCGTTCCTGACGGTCGTTCATGCCAGGGTTTCCTGCAAAAATCCAGAACGCCTCCAATGTTTTCCTTGCCGATATTTCTGTTTCTACCGCCAACACCTTGCACCTAATCTAAAAAATCTCTTCGCTACCGTTAGGCCTTGTGCATACTTCCCGTCGCCGCGATGGAATCGCGGCGGTCAGTTCTGCAGAGCGACGCGAAAGAATATGAAATTCTCTGTGCTCGTCGCATCGCCCATCGCTCTGCAAGGAAGCGCGACGACGATCCGTCCAGGACCAACGCTAAACACCTCGCGCGAAAAAGTATGCCATTCCGGTGATCGGGAAACCATCGCGCATGCCGACCGCAATTGTTGCGGCGGCCGCGGCGAAGTTTCCTTTAGCTATTCGACCGCGTGCGGCGGAATGGCCATGAACTGAGCGCCGCGGCGATGGAAGTATGCCCCCGGCCTTATGCTCCTCAGCTCTATGCGTTCCGAGAGGTGTTCTGATGTTACCAGGTTTTTCTAGTCAGGCGTTCTTTAACTCGAATTGCTAGTTTTCTCCCCGTTTCCCCTATATATCGGGCGCGTGTAGCGCAGTCGGAGGAGGCGCGACTGTCGCATGCACCCGATACCAGGTTCCTGGTTCGGATTTCTCGCCCAGGCCAACCAAGCCTTCCATCCCTCCGGGGTCGGTGAATTGGTACCAGACTTGTCTGGGAAGGATAAAGCGCTGACTTGTTCATCGGCTGGCCACCGCAAGTCATTGTATGGCCAAATACGCATTCATGTCGCCTCCACGATATCCCGTAGAAGTAGAATGCGCTGGCGCATCCCAGAAGGGATTGAATAACGCCGTCCTTTATCCTTTATCCTTTTTCCCCTATATATATATATATATATATATATATATATATATATATATATATATATATGCAGTTACATGTCTGACACTCAATCTGATAGACTGCTCCCTAACGAGAACAATCTCCGATCTTGCCGTATGGACATATAACACAACTATCTGATAAGCACTGGTTTTCGTAGTCTATTCCTGACCAGTTGACATTTAATAGTGTCATTTGGTATGTTGACTATTGACTAAAACGACATCATTCTGCAACTGGACTTGAAGTATGCTCTTTTGAATCGCAGCAGTAACTTCATCAGATATGGAAGGTATACATAAGGGTGTTCTGTTATCTCGTGGTCCATTTTGTCTGCTGGAAGCACGAACTCGGCGTCGATACCGTGGCGATACATACCCATTTTCCATGGCTATATTCGAAGCCATTCGCAGTGACTCTTGCCGCTCCTCTTCACCTGTATATATCTCGGTATGAAACACGTTTCTGACGACGCTACGCTTTATGCTTGTTGGATGCGCAGAGGTGGCGTGAATCAAGATGTCCTTCGAACTTGGCTTTCGGCAGCAGAAACGCCCGTCAATTACAAATGACTTTCTGCTTTTTGTGCCAAAAGAGCTGTAGAATGGAAAGGGCGCATATGCAGATGGTTATCCGTTCTATCCGTCGCTGCACAGTAAGTGTCATTCGCCCGGTCGTAGTAACAGAGAGCTGCGGCTCCTTTGGTGGATCTGACGAAGGTTAACCCCCTTTGAGTGAGCTTTCATGGATGGTTCTCTAAGGATGCGGGCCCGCTAGAGTGGGGCTAGCGCTTGATGGAGTAAATCGGATATTTAATATTTGCACCACGTTCAGGCCTCTGAGGAAGACGGAAGCGTCGAAACGTTAGGCCTGGTAATAAAGGTCCACCATAACAACCTCGAACGGCACGAAGTAAAACACTAACAACTATTATCTACAATGCCGAGGTTTTATGACGAGAGAAGTTGCATACTCATGAAAGAACACTTGAAAACAGCAAACTAATGGGCAGTAGGGAAACTAAAGCAACAGAGAGGCACATGGAACACGACTACGGAGGGCAACAGAAGCAACTAGTACAGAAGAAAACAGCTATTCAGATTTCTTATCCAACGTCCGAGAAACCACTTGTTTGAAGGCTTTTAATTGAAAGGATAGTCCGCCTTTGGAGATAGAATGGTTAAGCGGAGAAACAACTCTTCGGCAGGAAGAACCTTGACCTAACACCTGGTTTAGCAGGAGAACTTTTAATTTTAGAGGACCTCCTCTAGTACGTGAAGGCAGAAATTTAAAGGAGGTGGCAGAGTTGATACTCGTTCTTCCAGTGATAATTTCGAACGCCACTAGTAAATCATTCCTCTGTCTTCTGCTCTCTAAGCTAGGCAAACCAAACATTTCGCGCCTAACCAAACCACAAGGCATATAACGGTAGCCAACACCAGAACGACGTGCCACTAATTTTCTAGTAAAATTATTTTGCACCTCTTCAAGGAGCCTTATATCCTTTTCAAATGTGGGTTAAAAACGGTAGTACCACACTCAACTATAGGGCAGACATAAGTTTTGTACGCCCTGATAAAAACAGACGAGTCCGCTGTTCTGAGAGCCTTAAAAAGATTGTATGTACGTGAAAAAGCCTTGGTGAAAATAGATGATTTGAAACGCCTCGAAAAGGCGAGAAAGCTCGAAAAGTGGGTGCTCTGCGATTTGAGTGATGGCCAGAATCTGTCGCATCTCGAAATCTGTTCTTCTTTGCTTCTCCGAAATCAAAACGACCCGTTTTTGGATCGAGTCGTCACATGCGATGGAAAGTGGGTTCTGTTCCGAACCGCACCACGGTTCGAATAGGCATTGGGGGTTGAATAGTACACGCTTTGTCTCTATATTTCTATTACTGGGTAATCCAACAACAAGACAGGGGTGGAACTAACCTTCAGTGGTACTAGGTGATGTACTTCTGCTTCCTATATTCCATTTCACTTCATATTGCTTCCTGCTTCCTAATTTACATGCATTACCTTGAGCCGGTGGGTCCAGTCTGGATAAGAGACTGGATCTACGAGTGCCGGACTGCCGGAGTGAGAAGGAGTGAGAAGTCCGGCTGAGAGTGAGCCGAGCATGTGCCTGAGCCGGCCGCCGCGCCGTCTTTTATACAGTTGGCCTGGGCGGGTGGTCGGCGGCTGGCATGATTCACTACAACTTTTTGGAATCAGGCCAAACCATCACAGCAGGGCTCTACTGTAACAAAATCGGCGAGATATTCCGAAAACTGCAGCCGGCACTGGTCAACAGAAGAGGTGCGACTTTTCTGCACGACAACGCCCGCCCACACGTTTCGCAAATCACCATGCGAAAGTTAAACGAACTGGAAGTTGAAGTTCTGCCTCACCGCCTATGCTCACCAGACCTTGCGCCAACCGACCACCACCTTTTTGAGCATTTTCAGAACTTCCTCGATGGTAGAACCTTCGCAAATTAGGACACACAAAAGCAGTCTTCATAGATTTTGTCGCATCCCGTACACCCTGTTTTCCCTGATGGAATTAATAAACGAGTATCACTTTGGAAAAAGTGTGCTGATTCGAATGGTGCTTATTTCGACAGAATCCGGTGAGTATGAAGAAAATTATGACCGTCTGAAACGGACTAGTCAAAACCGCCAGGACTTTCCGGCCAAGCTAATAGTATTTGCTGTTATTTTGATTGTTTACCGTGTTATGTTGTTTTGTTTTCTTTTGTTTAACACGCCAAAGCACGTAGTAAATGCTGAGTCAGCCTTAAGCTCCAGATCGCAGGATCCGCACGAGAAGCGCCAAGGGGCCGCGCGCGACGTCGCGCGCGAGTTCTGTGGCTCGTGGACGAGTTGTACGCGGCGGTATGTGCGGTCGATCGGCGTGAGGCTGAGGACGTGCGATCGGTCAGCCGAGTTTCGATCAGACGGAGCCGTTCGCGGTTCTGGCGGCTGGATCCCTCCCTCTGTCCTCATCTGGTGTCCGATGGTTGGGAGAGGCTTGTAAGGTTCTGCTGATCCTCATTTCCATACGTCGACTGCTGAAATCGCCGCGACATTTGAATTCGTCTCAGCTGCGCTAACCTGTGCTTTATCTTCCCTTTCTCAGGCTTCGTTACTCAATGATCTAGATATTAGCCTAATTTAGCCGCTGTGAGTGTCCATGTTCAATGGGGAAAGCGATGCGCCTTTTAGGTAACAGGGAAGTTGTCTGCTCCAGTTCGAAATCGCCCGCTTGAATTGTTGTCACAGAAGGGTGTGAAGCTCATGGAGGTCTAAATGATGTAAGAGATGACTCCAGGTGGAAAGGACACTGAGCCCCTAATCTCCCTGGTCAGCGAGGTTCAGTTGGAAATCGAACCAACCGCCTAGTGCTTTCAAACGTTTTCGCGCACTTTTTTCACTGGGTAATGGTAGCGGCCCTTGTGCATTTTGTACTCGAGTAACTCGAAAGTTAGCCTCTATGAAGCGCTAAACAGTTGAGAGTTGTAGTAATGTCCGTCTCGGCTTTAATCCTCTTCCGACTTTTCTCGAAATTTTCTCGTGATCTCGTCAAAAATCGACTATTTTCAGATCCTGTAGCATTTGCAGGTGATGGTCAAGCGCGGCAACGGTCTCTCTCCACAAAAAGATCTCCGTCGTTCAAGTCGCGAACGCTCCATGGTCTATCGCAGCCTCGCTGAGAATGATCTCGCCGAGCATCATTTGCACGGCAGCTTCATGAAGAGCATCATTAGATCGGCCACCGCTCAACTGCACAAGGTGCGTCCGTTACTTGCTTTATTCTCCTTCTTCTTTCTTGCTCTCCTCGTTTTGTTGTTTATTTGTTTACACCTTTTGAAGTGAAACATGACAACCAACTAATTTCTTTTCATAATTTTTTCATGGTCACTGTTTTGTCTACGCCGTGTCCATGTTAATTAACTCTGTTATTGCGCACAATTTAGTGGAAGTAAAAATAAAAGTTGGAGGTTTTTCAAACCAAACTGGACACCCTTCGACTGAGTTATAAAAATCAACCAGAATTGGCTGCCACCGTAGTCCAGTGTCTGCTTGTGGCGCGGTTTCGCTGGTCTTGCGGCACAGTCGCGTTGTTCATAGCAGGCAGTTTCCAGACTTCTAGTGTTCGCTACTTGCGACTAAGTCGACAAGGATAGCGACGAATCGTCTCACAATATCATTGCGCTCGGGCCAGATTTATGAACGCGGCCGGAGGAATCCTACCCCCATTTACCTCGACGGCCTCTTACCCGCCACTTTCACTGAACTTACCACTGTTTCTGATTCATGACGGCCAAAGCAAGGGTTTTGCTTCACTGCCAATTTCTTACCCAATGCATCCCTCCGCTGGCCCGCTGCCAGCTCTGAGCTGGCAGCGGGCCAGCGGAGGGATGCATTGGGTAAGAAATTGGCAGCGGAGCAAAACCCTTCCCTTGAAGGTAAATGTTTCGCGCTGACGAGGTAGCGTTTAGCTCGACACTTACTTCGAGTTTTCCCGCCGCGCGTAAGTGGGGGAGTGGGGGTAAATCTTGCACTTACCCGCTGGTAAGTCGTTCATGAATCCGGCCCATGTATCCTGCTTAATTGAAGCTGGAAAGTGAGGATATGTCAGTTTTCTATAGTTTTTTCTGTATACCCTATCCAGTGTGTTACCTCACGAAAAGAATTCCTGATACTTAGCGGGCTGGTGCCTGAATAGAGATTGCACATGCTCGTGGAACACACGGTTTCTAGTTATGGGTTCTCTCTGCCGAAGTGGTGGAGAACAAAGAACTAGGCAGGTGACGAACTCCGGGGTTTGGCTGATCATTTTAAGATACCTCATCGGTGCGATGCGGGCACTAGCCCACTTAGCATCGAAGTTTTACTTATAGGGAAGTTGCGACGTGGTAGACGAGTGCATAGCTCTTGATTTAGTTTATACATAGGAGTTTCTCCTTACCTGTACTTCTAGAGAAGCCTTGACCAATTATTTTAGAAAAATAAAATTTTTATAGGGCTCCAAATATTGTGTCCACCTCTTTGGGCCAGGAGAGTTATGAAATTTCTAAGAAAGCTATATTGAGCATTTCCAAGAGAGAAATGAATTTATACCTTCTAAGGAAGTTCATTTGGAATTTGGAAGATGTTCAGTTTGGGACAGTATGGAAGGTAGTTGGAGAACTGTCGTGCCAAGATTGATATCGAACCTTTATTCGGCTTACGCTTCGGCGTAAACGTCTTCTTCAGAGCCTTATGTAGACAGCCGAAAAGCAGTTGAGTCACCCTTCGGATGGAGACATGTGGGTGAATCTGTTCAGTTTGACTTCAAATGTGTCCACTTTGCTTTGAAAGGTGTTCATTTCGCCTTGAGAAGAGCCTGGTTTGACTTGGAAAGAACTTGACTTGCTTAAGAAAGCGGCTGTGCGCCCTAGAAAAGCATACATTTTTGAAAATTCGATAGCGATAGCATTTTTTATCCTTGTCATTCTTATATGCAGACAACTGCCTTGGTTAGACACCTCACTTTTACAGATTCATGGGAATCTCGAAAGAAGATCAAACATCGCCAAGCTTTTTCTGCTGCTATTTTAGACATATGTTTTATGTGCCTCGAGGTTGGCTAATCTCTGATGAGGCTGATATCCGGTGTTGTTATTTATGAGCCAAAATTAGCATCCCCCAACACATTTACATGATTGCTATGCCTTAATTGTAAATGAGTAAATCCAGAACTTTCATGTGTCACTGGCTGGTGGTCCTAATATAATTACTTCCTAAAGAGCTTGCGCTTAGGGCGCGCAGTCGGATGTGCCGCTGTCACATGCGCCGACAGCAGCTTCCTGATTAGGATTTCCCGCCCAGGCCAACGAGCCGTCCTATCCCTATCGGTGAAGACTCGGTGCCAGACTCGTCTGGGCAGGACAAAACACTGAGTTTTCTATCAGCTGGCTACTGCAAGTCATTATATGGACAAGTGCGCATTCAAATCTTCTCCACGACATCCCTTAGAAGTAGAATGTGTGGTGCATCGCTTAGAGGGAATGAATAACGCCGTCCCTTGTCCTTTATTATAGGGTTGTCACCAAAATATGGGGAAAATCCACTTTCGTTTGTGGATGTGTAGCATAGCTTTCCAGTGCCACCTGTATCATTGCTTGCTTGCTGAAGTTTCGTTACTATTAGAGAGACTTATCGCGTGGGTTGTGAGTTTTAATGTTCTCGTTTCGTAGGAGCTGATATCGGCTCAGCCGGCAGCTGGCTATACGCGTTCTGGAAGAAGAATCGCTGGCAGTACTCACTATGAGGAGAGCGATTACTCTGATGACCATGACTTCGTGAAGCGAAGTCGAAGAAGGTTGGTCTGAAGGACTGCTTGTACTGTTTGTCAAGCCCGGAGGGGAGTATTTGTTTTCCAGATACGCCAAGGAGAGCTACAACGATGAGAACGTTGAGATGAGATCACCCAGTCCGAAGAGGAACTCCATTAGGAGGCGCTCGGCCATTGAAGAGAGCAACGACGTGAGAACATCCTTGGTGGAGTAGCTGTTTTGAGTACGTTTATTGATCTAATGACTTTCTATTAGAATGAGCGGAACGCGCAAGAAGCAGAGATAGATCCCGCTCAGTTTGGTCTTGAGAGCTCCACTATGTACGACACGATCAAGCGAGAAAGGAAAACTATCACGTAGGCCCCACATTCGGCTACTTATGTTCCTGTTATAGTGGTCAGTGTTTCAGTCCAACCTCTCTGCCGAACTCTCCGCGCTCCTCAAATGGAGTCGGAGCTAATGCCGGATCAGCGCGTAGCATGCGGCTGGCGAACAGAGAACGCCTTTCGAATGGGGTTCCAAAAGAGGGAGCACCGGCGGGGGCTGAAGGCAGTCCTTCCAGCGAAGAGGTTGCTTGAATATGAATACTGCTAGATCATGTAGAATTGACACCAAGGTATCTGTTGCAGACAGAGGAGGACGACGAGGAAAAAACACCGGAACCTCGCCAGTACTCGCTGAGAAAAATCCGTCAGCCAGTGGATCGATTCGCAGCTACCATAACGCTAAAGGACCCTAGACATAGGTATTTTCTTTCATTTTTCGTTTTGTGTTTGGAACACGACCTAACGACGGATACCTTCGAGTTAGGAATATATCCAAAGGGGAACCATCTGGCTATTTGTAACACAAATAACTTTGATGTAACAGCCTAACTACAAGAGTCTAGAGAGGCTTGTAATGTGGGGGCAGGCATAACTTCAACGCCGTGCGAGCCCTTCAGAATGTCGCGCACGGTGCGCGACGAGATTGGCCGAGTTGTAGCGGTTCGAATGTTTCCGACAGGTACGGCTAGTGATGGCATACGCGCACGGCAGCCGCATCTTGCTGCTGGGTGCGCTAGAGCGCGAAAATGCGCCGGCGACGTCGACCGCGCAGGAGAAGGAAAGAAACATGAGATGTCGGGATGAGGCATGTCTGATGTCTCCTGGTGGGGAAGTGAGAGTGGTTGTTATCAGAGTGCGGGCGGAATGAGACTCTATTTAAAATGAGTGAAGGGAAACGGTCACGGATCTGGTGAGAAGAGTTCAAAACAAGATTGGAATGGGGTCACTAACTAGAAGAAGTTCTGGAGGCAATTGTTTGTAAGTTTCGATTGGAGGGGGGGGGGGGGTGGGCAAAAACTTGAATACTCCATTCATGTTCTCTGAAGTGATAATTGATTACCTCCTCAAGAAATAACTAGTTGATAGGTTAACCGTAGGTTTGGAAACTCTTGTAATTCACTTTCTTAATTCTTAGTCGAGGAGCTTAAACACTGGCAAAATTTCGTGCTAAGCGGCTAGCCATGCGTACCGATCGCACGTCCGCGTTCAGCGCCTCTACGTCGCGTGCGGCCAGCGTGCGAAGTCGCGTTGGAGTTGCTTCCTGGAGCCATGTAAGGTTGTTGCAACGGGCGCTAAGTCTAGTAACCGCAGGATGTTTTAACGGCTCGCCAAGACTGGTACAGCAGCTTCTTTCCACCGTCTGAATCAACCCTCTCACCGTCGTCAGAATTTAGTAAAGCCGATGAGACATTGAGAGCCACGCTCAAACAGCACTTCGTTCTTCGGGTAGAAAAGGTCCACTAGCTGAAGTCTAGGGTAATGTTCAAATGTAGGTTTTATATATGGTAGGCTGTAGATTTGGGTTTTGTAAGATTTATCTCAAAATACAGCACAAAAGATAAGAGAGTAGGAACTGGTTACAAATCTAAGGCGAGTAGGCTAAGATCTGGCGCTTGGCGACTGCGAGGATGGAGGAATAGCGAAACCGCTCCTCGTCTGGCACTTCGTCAGACGGGTCTAGGAGTACAAGTGAGATACGTATGGAAGTACGAGGTGCCAGACCGCGGTACATTTTTTCGGAGTCATCTAGCATACAGTAATCACGAGGGGTCAGAGTATATCAACAGGATTACGGTAATTATAATGCATAATAGAGATGGAGAAACGAAGTTCTGATCTCTACGCTAATATTGACGCTGATCAGTTTCTTTGTGAGATGCGCTACACATGCTTCTATGGAATATCGTGTAAGCAATTTGAAAGTGCTTTTGGTCTATGCAATGCAATTTCGGATTTTTTGCAAATCCCGGATAGTCGGATCATGCGAGTAATCGCATTTCTGAAAAGTCTTCGTTTTAATGTGACTCAAGTAAGGTTGGTTTTCACCTGACCGAATTTTCGGATGATTCGAATAATTGATTTTGATCGGAAGTTCGATATTTTATTTATTTATTTATTTATTTATAACACCATGTTCGTGTGCCAAAATTGATGAGGGAGCAGCGCCTGAGGTAGTACGAGCACATCCTTAGAAGACCAGAGGATCACCCCATCAGGTTGGCCCTAAATTTCGAAGCACCCGGAAGGCGTCCGAGAGGAGCCCCAAGGAAAAGGTGGAAGGACGTCATCAAGAGAGATCTCGCCGAACTCGGCGGCACGCCAGACCTTGATAGGAAGAGGTGGCGACGGATCATAAGAACAGCGGACCCTGCGACTGCGCGGGGCTAAACGCTCAGGAGAAGAAGAAGAAGAAGAGTTCGTGTGCTAAAATTACAACAGAAATACAACACAATACAATATACCATTAACAATAGTTGCTAGCAGCTGATTAATATTGAAGGTGTAGGTATGAGAGAGTCTATTAAAGGGTTCGCAACATCTGCAGCATCTTACTCTAGGAACGTATATGCTAATGGAGGAATTTTTTGAAAGCGCTATAGTTTGATGGCAAGAAATGCTTTTTGCGAAGCTTCTCGTGTAACGAGAGTGTTCTATGAGTGAAGAAGAAACGACGACAGTTGTGTCTGGCAGTATCCGTGTCATACTTAATGACACCACCTCGGGTGTTAGATGCTCTAATCGACACTATATCTGTAATTTCGACTCCAATTTGATGATGTGCAGTTTTGTGAATTATTAGGTTGTCACATAAGTTCTGTACGATTTTCGACGGCAACTTTGCAGTGTTGTATCTCAGCAGAAAATAAAGTTTATTAATCAAAGTAAGAACCGTTACAATCAATGCACTTCTGCCAACGATACACAAGAGCGTTAATTCCATTTCGGAAGAAACCTGAATTTCTAGAAGCAATGAAACACTCGAAGGCAATTTCGATATCTGCTACATTAGTAAAGTTTTTATCCTTGAGGAAACCATCGAGATGCTTGAAAAGATTAAAGTCCGTTAGAGCTAGGTCTGGTGAATAAGCGGGATGCGGGAGAACTTCATATCTCAACTGGTTTAATTTTTGGGTGGTCAGATGCGAGACATGTGGACGGGCGTTGTCGTGAAGAAGGATCGGTCCTCTTCGATTCACCAGTGCAGGACGCATTTCAAGCAGCTTTTGGTGAACCACGTCCAATTCACGACAGTACCTCTCTGCCGTGATGGTTCACCAGGCTTCAAGAAGTCGTAGTGGATAATACCAGTTGCAGCCCACCAGACAGTGAGCATGACCTTCCTCGGATGGAGGCTAGGTTTGGGAAAGTGTTTCGGCGGTTCTTCCTTATCCAGCCATTGCGCTGATCTTCTTCGTTTGTCGTACACGATCCATTTTTCGTCACAGGTAATTATCCGGTCAAGAAATGGATCGTTTTCGTTCCTTATAGTAAGGGAAGAACAGATCTCCAGGCGACACCTCTGCTGCTCCTCAGTGAGTTCGTGGGGCACCCACTTATCCAGCCTTTTCACCTTTCCTATCGCCTCTAGATGCCTCGAAATGGTTGTACGACTGACTTGAAGTTCTCTCCCCATCTCACGCACAGTTCCTCGTGAATCGGCTTCCACTCGTTCTTTCAAACGTCCGTCATCACATTTGGCTGGTCGTCCTGAGCGGTCCTTGTCTTCGAGGTCCACGTCTCCAACCCGGAACTTACGGTACCATCTGCGCACGGTGCGTTCGTTAGCGGAGTCCTCTCACCATGCCATCTTGATGTTTTGAGTTGCCTCGCTAACACTGCGGCGAAGCTTGAACTCATGAAGCAGTATTACCCGCAAGTGCGTTTTTCCATGGTTTCGTCCAGCACTTAAAACGAAGGAATGCTCACGACTTTTTAAAAGCAACACACCAAGTTTTGTAGAGCGAAACAAGCGCTACAAAATAGTATACAACATATATACAATTACTTTCTCTATACATGAAAAAAGCAATCACAAAGTAACGCCTATCGGGATCGGACAGAACTTGTGTGACAACCTAATAGTAATAGATCATTTCGCTTTCTTCTAAAGGGGAAGAGACGTCAATCCATATTTCTTGTTTCGCACATTGCTTGAGGGTATTTGGCGTAGTGGTATCCCAAGTACGTGTTATAAGCTTCCTTGTAAAGCTGTTCTGCACGTTCTAGCGTTGAGATACTTTTTGCTTGTTAGGATTACAAAGTGGAGTGCCGTCTTCAGGAATTGGCCTCATAAATGTTTTATATACTTGGAAAAGTATGATACTATCATTAGAGGATATAGCTCTGAACACGTTGTACTACCTTACTCTCATGGCTTGGAAATCAGTGTGCAGTGTTTGTCAAAATTTAGATTACTCGTAATTAGGAACCCGAGGCCTTTAATCTCGTCTGCACAACAGTGATGAGTTATTGATAGTGTATTGGTGTAATTGACCTCTAGCCCCTAGATGAAGCATTTTACACTTTTCCTTCGAAAGTTATTCAAATAACTGGTTTTTCTTTGGATCGCGAAATTTAAATATGCGAATCCATACCTGATTTTTGCGATCCAAAGAAAAATCGGTTGTTTGAGCCATCCGAAATCTGTTCTAGTGAACATCGCCTTATCTCAATGCCATTGATTTTTATCGTGGAAATTGAGCACCTCCTCTACTCGCTTTTAGCTAGTGATAAACTGGATGGATGTGCTGGAGTTGAATACTCGAGGGCCGATGAGACTAGGACGGTCCTAGACCGGCTGAACTAGGTCCCCTTGAGCATTGCTATGAAGGTCGGAACCCGTAGAGGTTGATCAGTTGCTCCCTCCGCGGTGTTCCGATGCGCTCGTCATCGTAGTTGACTCCTTCATTTCTGGCCGCGATCCGAAACCTCTCGAATAGCGAGTAGCACTCAGGTATTACGGGGCAGTGGCTGAGGTGGCTACCACGACAATGGCATGTGATGGTGACATTTCTGCAGAACCCGCAAATTTGTGGTTCAGTCTTGATTTATTTGAAAGGATTGCTCTTACCTATTTGTGGCACTTGCAGGGATGACAGAGAAAGAAGGAGAAGTCGAGGACGATCTACGGATCGGAGAGATCAAAAGGCAAAACGTTCGGGGAAAAGGTGGGTATTTTGTTTTTCATTTTGTTATAAAAATTTATCCTTCTAGTGGGTATTTCTGCTGTCCAGAGGCTTTTCAAACGTTTTTTTCTACTTTTGTATATGTACTAGCGGTGCCACGGCTTCGCTGGAGAAGCGACAAATGTTTTGGAACGCAGCCGCCACCAGCGAGCTAATCGTGAGCACTCTCTTATTCACTACACGCAATCCTGTTGCAAGGCTTGCCCGCTCTTATGAGCGCATACGAGAAAGTCATCTTCCCACTCCGTTTTCATATCTTTTATCCTGTCCTTATTTTTCTCCCTGTTTTTCCTACAATTGCACTCTGATTTCGTAGCATGCGAGCACGTTTTCGCGAGAGCGCGTTGATGTATGGTTGATGGTTTCAGAAATATGACCATTTGTTTGGGTTCTGGTCCTATGGAACGATTTAGGCTTCGTGGAGAAAAAACACATTTCACAAGGAAAATATCTGGAACTGATTGGGTTTCTCTTCGGTTTTCAGCGGCAAATTTTCTGTCTGCTTGCAAGTGAGACTAGAAGTATTAGGGGGGGGGGGGGGAAAGTAATGAGACTCTGGAGTACGGTTTCGTGCTCTCGTATTTGAATGTTTGTTTGCTACTTACTGAAAGCCACCTGAGAAGTGGCCACTTTTGCCCTTTCCAGAAGCATGCCAAAACCCCAGTCTGTCTCATGCCGAAACCCCAGTCTGACGAGTCGACCTGTGTCGCACAAATCTCGCCCAATTCCCAACATCGAGCAGCCTGGGCTCAATAGTAACGCAAGATGAGAAGCACGTCTTCTACCTTAATCTTCCAAGCAGCCAGTCTGGGTGAGACCTGTTGACCTGTTACCGACCTTCGTTCGGCGGGATTTTCACGGCGAAAAGTACCTTCTGAGCTTTTGAGTCTGTGCTCATGAACCGGTATACTGGAAGCTGTTTTCCAAAAGCACGGCGATGGACTCCAAGGCCATGGTGAACGAAATGGAAGAGATGGACCGACGACTCGCACTTATTCGGTCTCCGCGCTTGAAAAAGGTCCTCCCGTTCGATAACGCCGCTGGGCTACCTCACATGCCTCACCCACCGTATTCGACATCTCTCCATGCGACTATCATTACTTCTTGAGCCTATAGGACTCATGGTCGGAAGGGACACAAGGACCCAAGCAGACCTCGACAACCATAACGAGCAGTGGATCAGCACCAGGCCTAAGCAGTTCTGGAAGTGTGGGATCAGGAGGCTGGCTGATCGATGGCAGCAAGGTCATTGACCTTAATGGCGAACACGCTCCTCAGCACCATTGAGTTGCAACTGAGTTACAAAGAGATAAAGAATCTTGTTGAATTTGTCTCGTTACTTTGGGCCCACCCTAATAGAATGCGGGCCGCTTCCCGAGGATTTATGCCGCTACGACCTTTGCCTTCTTTCTCATATGCGGTAGTTGCAGGCGTCGCCGCGATATGCGTAGCGATTCGTCCTCGACTTCGTCAAGTGATAGTAGCGATGATCACATTCGGACCAGGACTGATGACATGCGATTTGAACGGCGTAAGGAGAGAAGCCTGGCAAAGGCCCGCAATCGTTACTTGCCCATCAACCTCAATGGTGAGTCGATCTCTTCGTTGTCTCATCATAGATAAGCGGATAAGAGATAAGATGAAGAGATTTTTGATGAGCAGTTGCATTCCTCAAGGATTGCTGTGTAGTCCCAATAAGCGACAATATGTCACGATTGCAGAGAAGGATTTGTCGTCGAGCCAAGCTGTCATTCGCGAACGCTTGCGTCAGACAGGAGGCTCGTGTACGGACATAGACCCCATGAGTATTGACAAAGGCATTGGATTTGAAGAGGTGAGTGTGACTGATTATGCTATTTTCGAATAGGCGTAGCTAAACCCAGTGTTAAGGTCGGAGGTCTTGGTGCGCACATTCAGTCACTAAAGGAGGTGGTGCTGTTCCCAATGCTGTATCCGGAGATCTTCAAGCAGTTCGGCATAATGCCTCCCAAGGGTGTGGTGTTCTATGGACCTCCAGGTGTGCATTCCGTGCTCGTAATCATACATTTTAGATTTAGATTTCTCTTAGATTATATTGATCTAAACACTACTGATTAGATCTAAGCGCGGTTTATCCCTCTGCATCTCCAACGGAATTGAAACAAATCACTGTGCAATATTTCGGAAATAAAGATAAGCACAAAAGTGAGCAAAGATTGCTCGATTTGTATCTTTTTGGTTTGGTATTTGAATGGTGAAAACTACAGAGAACTAGTTCAACTCTGTGTCATATGCGACTACAATTTCTGCAACGCGACCATCTTTCGGTCGGTCCAAGTCGAGTCCTTTTTTCTCTCTGAGTTCTCATTCTTCACTAATTGATTGTGAATCTGATGAGAGATTATGGTCAAGAACTGAGATTAAGAACACGTAAGGGTGATTAGCGCTTTCATAATCAAGCGCAGAATTTAATTATCTGAAGAGGAAAATGATTGATTTGCCGGAGTAAATATGAGTCAGCTACATGTCAAGATGGGAACGAAGGGATTTGTCATGGCTGAACATACTGTGCGTGCCATGTATTTCGGATGAAATGAGAGAGTGGGGGGGGGGGGTGCAACCATTCTCTTCTGCGCAACGCACTCTACTTTTGTGGGATATTCTTTCGAAGGTACATAGCTATAGTCCCCTTGGCAGATGAGCACTCGAGCAGAAACCTCGCTAAACTTAAAGGATCCTTGAAAAGTCATATACAGATGCTGAGGAGCGTTGCAACTCCTCTACTCCTCAAAAGTTGAGGAGACCCGGTGAAATGCATTAATATAGTAAGTGCGTTCAATTGTATGTGGCGCTGAAACGATACGAAACGATACAGGTTGTAAAATGACATCGAGCGGGTCCAATCTCTCAACCATGTGCTTGCAAGTCCGTATGACTGTCCATTTGGTGATACGATCACCTTCGCCGCAACGAATCAAATCCCTTGTCGCGAAACACTGCTGCGATCTAGCATTGATAGGCCGTAGCTCTTGGCGGGACTCGCGACAAAATATTTACACCTTCGCATATCTGTGGCAGCAATACTTCTGGCCGCTTACACCACCTCTGCTGTTTAGAGCTACCGTTGGGAAAGTCTTTTAGTGGGTTATCCATATGAAGTCCATATCCACAGGACAACTCGTTGCATGATAGCAAGATTGAATCGTACGCCATAAGAATAGGCAGACCATACCTTACTAACCATAGGACGCGATCGCTGCGTTTGAATGTGTTATACAGGTCATGAATTAGAGTGTGTTCTGGCACTTGTCACAATTAATCTCTGTTTTGGTTGGTTCGATTTGTAGTGATCGCACTTTGTTGTTGAATTTTTAGGGATATTAATAATCTGGTTTTATCTCCTAAGACAAATACGGCTTTCCAGAAGTATGTAATCCTTTAATGGCGCTGAAATTGATTGTTCTATGCTTATTCTCCAATGCGTGGCTCCGCGAGGAAGCGTGATAGGCAATGCCGCTGTATACAAAATAATGGTTTCAAAAATTCGCTCTTGTTGTTGGAAAAGTTTTTAAAATTGACTTCAGGAACTGGAAAGACATTGATGGCTCGTGCCTTGGCCAATGAGTGCTCTAAAGGAGGCAAGAAGGTATGCTTTTCAGATAGCATTTGATTCGTTCAAAAACATCACTATTCACTCTTTAGGTAGCATTTTTCATGAGGAAAGGTGCTGATTGTTTGAGCAAATGGGTTGGCGAAGCGGAGCGACAGTTACGGTGAGCGCTTGTGGTTGTGATTCCTACCATAAATATCTGTTTGGGCTGTAGCACTGATATTTTGCTGACATTTTTGGGTATTTGTTGGCTAATGAGGGTCCTTGCAGTGTTCTGTTCGATCAAGCGTACGCCATGCGCCCGTCCATCATTTTCTTCGATGAAATTGATGGCCTCGCTCCCGTTCGATCATCGAAGCAGGACCAGATCCATTCAAGTATTGTGAGCACTCTACTGGCTCTCATGGATGGACTGGACAATCGCGGAGAGGTAGAGGCTACTTCCATGTGTGGTATTTCTTTTCACATCCATAACTGCTTCATATGGTTTTCGTAGGTGGTAGTGATCGGTGCTACGAATCGGCTGGACACGTTAGATCCTGCTCTTCGACGGCCGGGAAGGTTTGATAGGGAACTGAAGTTCTCACTTCCCGATACGAATGCCAGGTATCGGTTTAAAGAGCTGTAACCATAGGCTCAGTTCTACATTTCATCACTGTTTAGAAAACAAATTCTGACCATTCACACCACAAAATGGGGTAGCAGTCAGCCAGATGACGAAACGTTGACCTGGCTTGCCGATGGAACGAGTGGCTATTGCGGTGCAGATCTTCAGGTAAGCGGCATCGCATTTTTGAGGTTCATGTGGAGGTAATCGGCAGACATTTAGTACTTGTGCACGGAGGCTGTATTGGTTGCGCTTCGATCGCGCTTCCCGCACATCTACATGTCGACGGAACGCCTCAAGTTGGATCCATCTCTTCTCGTCATCGATAAGAGCTGCTTTACAACAGCAATGCGTAGAATTACGCCGGCGTCAAGAAGAGGTAGGCCAATCATAGGGAAATTAGGACGTAATTAAAACTGCAGTCTTAGCCGAAACCTAACTCACGCTTATTGATTCTGTGTTAAAGTGCTTGTCATTCACTACACATTCGCCCCAACTTTCTACCTATGAAATGGAATGGAATGAAACCGAGTCATAGTGTCATTATGAGATGTGGTTATATCTTGTGATGCAGCTTCGAACAGTGGTTGTAAGTCTGCAAAGGACATCGAGGAAAGGAGTTCCGGACTATTTCCACATTGGCTTCATATTGAAAAGCTTCCACTAGAAAGTTGTACAGCAAGTATAAGCCTACTTTTCTGCTCCACCCTCCTAGACGCTGAGGGCTGTCCGCCTGCCACCGCCCGGAACCTTCACTTTTGGATCTCACAATTCTTGAAAGAACAGAAAACGCCTTGGGTTTTTGTCTGACTTGCGCTCTGAGTGGCCTTATCACCACAGCAAAGCTCAAGAAAGCCACAAACATTGCTGGTGTAAGAGCAGTGATATCGCGATGGGATGTAGACGTTACATCCGACGCCGAATCCGTTTTTCAAATCAGGGTGAAAGGGATAGTGCAACTAATGGCATTTTGAAAAGCCCCAGATCTTTGGATGATACAGATAAGGCTAGCCTTAACATGAAGGATTTTCAGGTGATGCAAATCACTGATTTGTCTTCGGATCTCACATCGGATATCCAAATCGGTTAGGACACCAGATTTCTGATTAAAATGTTATTTGATTTATTCGGAAACCCGATCTCGTTAAAATAACCTCTTTCTGAATCGTCCTCATCAATTCCAGACTTTTCAAAAATCCTTTATTCGCATAATCCTTCTAACTAGGGATGGAAAAAATAACGGATCCGAATAATCACACGGTGTGCGATCCAATGTCTAGTGGGAAACAGGGGGTTTCTTGTTTGACTTCCTGTTGTCTCAGGTTTTGCGGTTCAAAAGAGATTTGACATGACCAGTTGAAGCTTCCCTATGAAATTTTGAGAGAAGCTTCGCCGGAAAAGCGACAAGATTCATTAGCACTATTGTAATTTCATGAATTTAGGGATAAACTTCATCCAGGTCGTTGCTTGTGGTGCTGATCACGAATATTTCGTTTTTCAATATCCGGTTTTGAAAATTTTGTCGACAAACACTACTTTACGATAAGTGGCAGTAAATATAAAACAAGAAAATATAGCTGTCCAAGGAAGTAAAGAAAGACGTGAAGGGTTTATTTATTTTATTTTTAAGAAGCAAAGCAAAGTTAAATATTAAAGATACAAAAGGTTGAAGGCTTCAATAACATTTGTGTTTTGTTACTCCCAAGCTGGCGTGGTCATAATCTTTAATTTCGCCCACCCTTCGCGTATGGGGTTGGTTGTTTCAGGTGTTGATTACAAACATGAGGCACGTTTTCGATGTTACGGTAGTGTGCGGTACCTGCGGGCAGTAGCATACCTGCCCGGTGTTCATGAGACCTTATTCCTAATGAGATTTAACTGTCTTGCGCCTCATATGTCGTTATAATGGAACAGCGTATCAACAACCGAGCGATGTTATATTCGGGGTCACCTCATCTAGCCCTCCCCCCCCCCAAGCGGATATAACTCCAACGCCGTGCGAACCCTCCCTGGCGTCGCGCGCAGTGCGCGACGAAATTGGACGAGTTGTCGCGGTCCGACTGCTTCCGACAGGGGTGGCTAGTAACGCATCAGGGGATCGAGCGTTCTATCCCCTCGCCCCCCCCCCCCCTGGGCTTGTTCGAGAATCCAGTGGCTGCCTTACGAGATAGTGGAGACGTAAACATTTGCCACGCCTCTCTTTAAAGGGTGGGGTAGAACGCCACTCCGCCACGCTTCCGACAGAGACGACTGGCGACTCGCGCTAGAGCGCTAAAGTGTGTGTCGACGACTGCCGACCGCGTTTTTTTCACGTAGAAGGGGGAAGTAGTTGGGCGAGACACGTCTGATGTCTCCTGGAAGAGATTTCTGTGCGTACTGGTAAGGAATTCTATGCCCAATTCTATGTGTACCTCGCTCGTACTAGTGCGTTGTTAGTTCGTAGCAAATTAGAGTGCACAGAATCCTAGCAAAGTTAGCTGTTATATCTCCATGCATGTCTATCGCGTGTGAACTTCGAGTATTGCCTATTACTCTTATGTTCACGATCTTCTTGAAAATCCCTTCTTGAAGTGGGAGCGTTTGTTAACAAAGTGCGGATGGAATGAGACTCATTCTATTTCAAAAGAGTGAAGGGAAGCGGCCAAGGACCTGGTGAGGAAAATTCGAGACCAGAACTGGGCTGGGATTATTAAGTCGAAATTTCGGAAGGAAGTGCTCGTAAGTAATTTTAATTCATTCGTAATTTTTCACATGTCTCCTTTGAACAGTTGTCCTTGTTATCAAGCGCTCGAAGTTTTCACGGATTGCAGAGACGTGCCTTTTGCTAGAGTTCAAAGACAGGTCAAGGGCGCACTAATCCATAGATTTTCCTTCTATTCTGCCTTTGTTCCACACGTGACCGTCACATTTCTCCGATACACTTGTCATAGTTCAATTGCTGCTTTAAGGCCTTTTTTAGTGTGCGCGCGACGCGCGACGCGATGCCATGACGTAGCCGAATTGACCAATCGCGAAGCTCGATCAATTTGGCCACTACGCATGCATCGCGTCGCGCGTCGCGTGCACACTAAACAAGGCCTAACACTGGCAAAATTTCTCCGCGGCTAACCGAGCGCCATCGAGTGGACGTCCGCGTTTCAGTGCCGCGACGTCGTGTTGGAGTTACGTCCTGGAGACCCCCCCCCCCCCAGTGAAGTTTGGGCGAGAATTCTTTCGACTTCTGGAGTCGTAGGATATCATAGTGCCAGGGAATCTGGGTCCCTTTCTGTCAGTTTTTCGTTGCCACTTTGTCTGGAGAGCTTCGACAGTTTGTGCTGGATTTTTTAGGAGAGACAAAAATTCTGTGTCACTAGAGAGTCAAACCACGAACCCTCCGTAGTGTGCCAAAATGGCTTAGCCAGTGGTTAGCGGCTTATGCGAGCTCAGCGTCAGCCAGAGCTTAACCTGGGCTCAAACAAAACACGGTGGAAAATGCTCCGGAACTACGTGTTGATTGCAAATATGGGACGCATATTTACTATACATTGGATCCGAATGAAACATTTTCGGATATCCGATTAGGATAACCCGATCCGAATCATCCGAAAATTCGGTGCTCTCGAAATCGTGGTTATCCGAATCATCCAAAAATCCGGTGTTCCCGAAATCGTCGTTATCCGAATCATTTAAAAATCCGAGGTCCGCAAAATCGCCGTTATCCGGAATCATCCAATTATCCGAAGAATTTCGTTCGGATCCAATGTATAATATTTACAACCTGCGCTCGAATGTGCTTGCCATGATATATGTACATATTACTTAAGGTAGGACTGCAAATTGGTATCCTTCCTTGACCGATATTCTGCATCGTGTCCATTATATTACCCGGAACCGAATGAATCATTTTCGGATATCCGATTCGAATCATCCAAAAATCCGGGGTCTCTGAAATTAGCGTTAACTGGATCATTTGATTACCCAAAGATTTTCGAGCAGATCCCAATGTATACTGTCCTTGTTACTAAGCTCGTGAATATCTGGCAAACGACAAGCTGCGTTCTACACGACAGGAAGACTCGGAAAATGTATGCCTTGCTGGTGTGGGGTTTTCCTTGCTGATAGGCGAAAATTCGTCAGCCTTCTGAAGACGGTGAACACCGTTGAATACACGGTGTTTTGTTTTCAAAGAATGCTTCTGCAAATTAAGATAGAGACTGCTGTCTACCCTTTCTCGACAAGGCAGAAAGGGTCGTTTCTTATGCGAAGTGCTTGCAGATCTGTCCATTCCATCTCGTCAGCTCGACGAGCGCACATCGCTGCTGCTACTAGGCACCGTTACGTCGATCCTGAACCTAAGGATACCGTCTGGATATCTGTGCTCTCAGTCAGTGCAGAACAGCACGGCATCCGAGTTAGAGAAGGTTGTACGAGCACTCGAGCAGCCGCCCTGTGTTCCAGCAGGTTAGTTTGCGTTTGATTGCTGGTTCAATTGCTCTTATAGGCTCTCAAATCCAGAGTTTAGTGCGGCTGTTAATTTGTGGAAGTCCGAGTCACCCGGATCTTGGCCAGACATCGTACGTGCTGCCCGCTGTGCTAGGAAAGCTCGACCATCTTCCAGTGTTCTCTATCGCTGTAGCTAGGCTGTTTTCTGACGGGAAGCCAGAGGTAATTTAGAGATCTTCAGAATTTTCTTGGGCAGAGCTCGGCCAATCATTGTGAATGTTTAGGAAGCATTAGCGCAGACAATTCAGTCAGCGCTTCGATCAGCGGCCAGTGGTCCATGTGTTCTACTTCTGCCAAGTGTCGACCAGTGGTTCACAGTGGTGCCGCCTAGTGTCACTCATATGGTAGTTTCGTTTTCCTTTTTTTTCTTACGTTCTCTTTGGCAAACTACGAGAACGTTAGTATCCCGTGCTAGAGATGGGAGAATCTGATCCGTTTTTCAGCTTTCAACAGCACTGGATTCGCTGCATGGCTTCACGTCCATTTTGTTTTTGGCCTCTTGTGACTGCGACTACGATTCCTGTTGTACGGAAGTCAAAGATCTCTTTGGCCCATCGCAGAGCGTTAGGTAAGCCTTGCCTTGCCCTTTTCCCTTAATTAAAGGGAGAGGAAAGAGAAACACTATAGAAGAGGGGCAGTAAAATGAAAAGACAGAAATAGGAGTAAGAGTTAGAAATAACTGTTGACGAAGATGATAAAGGATAATGATAAAGAACGGCGTTACTCAATCTCTTTTGGGGTGCGCCACGCATTTCACTTCTATGGGATGTCGCGAAGGCGATTTGAATGCGTATTTGGCCATTCAATAGCTTGCGGTGGCCAGAGGATGAACAAATCAGCGCTTTATGCTTTCCAGACAAGTTTGGAACCAATCTACAAAACCCGGAGGGATAGAAGGCATGGCCAAATCTAACCATAATTAACAAAATCTGAGCCAGGAACCTGCTATCGGGTGCACGCGACAGCCGGCACCTACTCCGACTACGCTACACCGCCCTGACGAAGATGATAGCAAAATAATATAATGAAATAACAACAAGAAAATGTGTGCTTCAGAAAAATAACGAGAATTTTCGTGCGGTTAGTTTTCGTTCCATCAAACAGTGGTGTAATGGCATAGCCTCCCCCTCTAAGCAGGGGGGGGGGGGGCTGGTTCGAGCCCCTCCCGGCACTATCGTGTTGACCGCAACAATACAGTTATAAAGCAGTCGTCACAGCGGCTATAACCTCAGTAACAGCCGCGTGGGGCTTGAAAAATAACTTGAACATGATTTTTTTTTCATGAAATGGAAGGGATTTTCACTATGGCTTTGAAACAAAGTGAGAGTCGTGAAAAGGGATATTGCCTGTTGCAAAGTAAGCACAGATACATGTGGATGAGGAATGTGTAGGGAGATGAGGACCTTGTGGAGCAATACCGAACCCATTTTCAGCCTGAAACCACCCAAGGATCAGAATCGCCGGCATTACTTTGAGCACATCATAGCCAGCGCTCGCATCCCTCCGAAGGTGTTCGATCGTGAGTTTCTGAGTGCGATTCACTAACTGTTCAACTATTTCTTTATTATTTTTAGCCTCACTTTACAAGGAGCCAGAAAAGGCTGATTCCGACGAGGCTGTAGTGCCTCGGCAACTGAATGAGAAGGAGGCGAGAGAACTGGTCAAGGTCTACGAAAGTCAACTACGTCGCTTCCGTATTTGGGCGAGGGATAAGCTTAGTAAGGCTGCAGACTTTGTTGCAGCTGTGCGGAGAAAGGGGAGCGAAAATGCAGTAATGTTTCCTTTAAGGCGCTCTTCGTCGAGATCGTCGTTTCACGATTTTTGTCAAGCCGGTTGATGTAGAAGATG
This sequence comes from Heligmosomoides polygyrus bakeri, assembly GCA_947359475.1. Classification (NCBI taxonomy): domain Eukaryota; kingdom Metazoa; phylum Nematoda; class Chromadorea; order Rhabditida; family Heligmosomidae; genus Heligmosomoides; species Heligmosomoides polygyrus. The sequence goes on along the minus strand of OX375865.1, from coordinate 23,434,740 downwards.
TAGCTGACTACTACGATGTCATAAAACATCCAATGTGCATTTCGGAAATGGAGGACAAGGTTGATAGGTATGTATTAGCTTTGTACGAGATACGTAATAAAAGTAATAAACTGTTTTACCAGAATTATACTTGGGTTTAATTACTACGGGACGGGAAGTGCTTGTGGGACATAACGTGCTCAGTGCTAAACTGAATTTCTCGTTATTCTCTCTTCTTCTTCTTCTTCTTCATTTTCCTTGAAGGGAGACGGGGAGAGCTGAAACCATTTTAATTTTACCTTATGCTGCAAAGGTACAGTGCTTAGCTCCTCACTGGTCTATAAATTCCCGCTGCAAAAAATGTGTTTTTGAGCGCGTTAGACGAACTCGTGCAGGAGGGCGCTTATCGGGGTTCAGTTTACCTTGAACATAGTAATTGTTATTTCGGATAAGTGCGCTTTATTTAACGGGAGGTGTATTTTCTTCGCAAAAGTCAGTGAAAACAGATTATCCAGGTTTTTAGTTGGTCGTGTCTAGCGTTCCTCTGCTATTCCTTAATTTCTAGGTTGATGCAAAAGTTCTCGGACATTTGTGACTCTTTCCATTTAAAAAGGTCTTTCCCGCCAATTTGAGCACTGGTGAGAAGACATGTGGCCAGCCAGTCGGAAGAGGAAAAAAGCTGTACAAAAGCGTTTTTCACGGTCATTTCAATACGTATGCAGCCAGCAATTATGGCTTCGCGATCCATGCCTTCTGATCCTCACATCAGCAACGTGATGCTTTTCCCTTCCTTTCTGGACTCAGCGCCAACAAATCTTACGAGCGTCTGAAGGAGATTTATAAGGAAGGGGGCCCTTTCGAAGCATAGTCTGCAGTTGGTTTTCGAAGTTAAATGATGGTGACAATTCCATGGAAGATGAAGACAGGTCGGGCGTCTAAAGGAGTTGGATTTGGACGTGCTTCGGAACCAACTTGAGGCGGATCCATATCAGACCACTCACGAAATATCGACCACACTGGGGTTAACCAATCAACTGTGGCCCGTGGATTGAAGCCCATTGGTAAGGTTAGAGAAGTTGGTTGATGGATACCCCACGTACTGACCCAGCGCGACATGGATCGTAGTTCACGTAGCACTTTCTCTCCTCAGATTGTTGAGTCAGACGAATTCACGTCTGGCTCAACAATCTCAAGTGGGGATGAGAAGCGTTCACCGCTGTGCCCCGTGGGGCGGCAAAGGAGGCTAGGCAGAAGAGGTCTCGAAACCCGACTTGCTTGTGATGAAGGTGGTGCTGTGCGCTTGGTGTGGCGTCTTTCGAGTAGAATATTGGGACCTGCTGGATGAAGGTGTAACAGTGACGGCGGTGGTCTACATCAATCAGCTGCAGAAGTTGGAGGCCCACTTCCAAATTCCGCATGGAGAGCAGGCTAATGTATACTTTCAGCGTGACATCGCTAGACCACGCATTGCAAGGTCGATGAAGACTGAACTACTGAAGCATGGCTGGACAACATATCCGTCATACTCCCCAGACCTCGCTTCATCCGATTACCATGTTTTCTCGAATCTCCAACGCCATTTGGATGGCAAGCATTCCACAAACCGAGACGACATCGAAGAGGCACTCAAAGCGTTTTTCATGGCGCAGCCTGCTACGTTCTGGAGGGAAGGCATCCACGACCTACCAATATATTGACAGGAGTGTCCTGGGGCCGGATTCATCAACGACTAACCCGCGGGTATAGGGGGTAGAGTTACCCACGATGAAGCCTGCGTCTCTGACTCATGCCTTATCTCTATTCCTTATACCCCGTATACCCATGAGTTTAATTGTTGATGAATCCGGCCCCTGGTTAAGAGCGTGTGGTGACGCCCTGACGTGCACTAGGAGTATTTTGGCTCCTTTATGTTTACCTCTGCGAGTATTTTGGCTCGTCAAAAGGTTTATTGGAAGGACCGTAGTGGTCAATGGTAGAATAATTTGCTACACGACAAACCAATACGACAGACACAGGCGTGTCCTCTTTCTAGCAGGCGTGGTCACACCAACGTAAACACTTATGGCAGACTTCTTGTCATAAATTGGCAAATACTTGCACCTTTGGGCTAGGTTGAAGAGAGGGGACCGACAGTTCCGGCGGAAACAAGAATAAGAAGACCATTAATACTAATGGTGCCTAATTCAAGTGATTCGCCGTTGTTGTTTAGATATTGTGAAATAAGATATTTTGCGCTTCAGATGTCCGAGAACTTATGCATCAACCTAATATATCACCTATCTTTATCATGCTTGTGGACTGCTAAGGGCACCTTTGAGAACAGGGCGAGGATCTATGCCCTGAAGTTGCTCCATGCCTTCCATTCCAGCGGTCTTTATTGTTACATATTTCAATATCCAGCCATTATATGCGACTTCATATATGTGCGTATAGTGTGAAAAATACGAGCTTCCGCTTTAGCCCGACTGTCGTTATAACGCTATTCCATCCATTTGCACGCGTTATAATCATATGCGACTGTATATGCTTACGCCAAATAGGCTGTGAAGGCCTCGCGACGCGTTTCACAAAGGGACCAGTTGATTGTGACCTTTGCGCACATCTTGATATCTGTTTAGATCTCTAGAAGACAGTGTTGCCGTTGAAATGTTATAAGTTTCCCTGAATTTATTTACTTGTCCATTGCAGACAGGAGTACCTTCATCCCGACCACCTGCTGAGCGACATACGCCTGATAAGGGATAACGCCATCGAATACAATCCTGCCAATACCGATGAGGGTGAGGGCTCTGCGTGAGATTAGCCTTCACATAGTCGATCACTGTTCCTGATGTGTTGAAATTCTTGTGGTTTAGGTAGAGTGATTAGGCATAATGCTCATGCTCTGTGGGAGACCGTAGTAGATCTGTTTGACGTGGATCTGGATGTGGATTTCGTCGAGTCCCTCGAGGTTTGTGGTGTCTTATGACAATCTGATTGTGTGCAGTACTAAGTTTATCGGTTACTTTAATTCTAGAACAACGCCAAGATGCTGGCTGACGCGAAGGTTCAGCTAACAAATGAAAAGCTCCTGGAGCTCCCTGCTGGTTTCAAAAGGACGGTGCCGTGGAGTGTTAGTGCAGGGTACATGACTCAGGTGGTCAAAGAGGACGATGAGACGAAGAAGAATGAAAAGCCAGCGGTAGGCTTTTGAGGATGCTTTGGTTTGTTGAGGAGGTTCCTGTTATTCTCGCTCAATTCTCTTCTTCAGACAACGTCGACGACGCACTCGAACGGTATGCAGCGGGTGAGGTTCAGGACTCATAAGAGAAAGGGTGGATATGCGTTCCCGAACTCCGCAAAGAAGAGAAAGACGGCTGCGATTGTAAAGTCGCTAAAACAGTCACTGTCTAAGTGAGTTCATTATCCATGTTAGTGCTTGCTAACAGCTAGAGAGCTTTCTTTCAATCATTCTTCACGAATTTCAGCAGTGCGGAGGGGAGCTCTGAAGAGCCAACCTCTCAGGAAGGATCTGGAGATGAGGTGGTGGAGAATGGCGTTGCAGAGGAAAGCGCCGAAGAGAAGAAGCCAGCTCAGCAAGCGTTGAAGAGAGTGCTCATCCTTCCCGAAGCGAAGCTGCACGATGTGGTTAATAAGGTTGCTACAAATGCTTTTTTAAACTCAAGCTTCGCGTTTGTTTACATGTTATAGAAGGTGACGCTCTCGAAATGACATTTGGAACGGATATTTGAACTGTTTCAGCAGATCGTAGTTATTCGCTTGAAAAAAATCTTTGTTATTCCAGTGTGTGGATCGTACAAGTGGATGGTCTGTCAGCGAGCTGGAACGCTTAGCTGCTGTGATGTCCCATGACATTGAGGAATACAGGTGAGAGAGGGAAATAGCAGTCATGTAGTACGATGCCTTACTCTGTTGAACTGGTCAACAACACGGACTGTGCTTGGCTTATTCCCGTAACGTAGCGTAGACAGCCAACCGATTGCTTTGGTTCTATACTGCGATTGGTAATCACTTGTAGTTACTGTAGATGGGATTAAAAATTTCACGATAAAAATTGGTGATTAAAAATGCCTCCCAGGCTCTGAAGAAGGGGATAGCACAGAAGCGTTACCCAGTAAATATCTGTAGAACCTCCTGTTTGCTTATCTGTACTTTATGATAAGCTTGTAAACATCCCTGCAGCTAGAAGCAGGCGCATTTTATGATGGTTCAGACTAGGTACGATCTGCCGGAAAGCGGAGCGGGCAAAGAACGCGGACGGTGCCTACGGAGCCATTTAGCGCTGACTCGCGCCGTGACAGCCGCCGCTTCCCGATGAGCTAAGGTGGCCCTCGCCGCGGAGGCGACGATGACCTAGCCGACCACGGGAGCCTGCAGGTCGACCAGATTTGCTATGAATCAGTAGGAAGCTAGGAGACATAGAGGGTTTGCAGTGGCAGTCCCGAAATTCGGACTGACGTGAATCCTACCATCTCCTGTATTAGAATCTCGAGCTCTATCGAATGAGCCAGAAAAGGATCTTACTTCAATAACCCAAAAATCGAGTTTTATCAGATGCTGTTTATTTTCCGTTAAATATCACTCTTTGTTTATATCAATATTAATTGCGAGCCATGCTTCCCGGCTAGAACTGCTCAAGAAATCCAACTAGGTGGACGAGATATTTTTTTAAACATAAGTCTAAACGGATTCAACATGATATCTCTTAACCTTTTCGTAAGTGATTTTTCTATGTAACTTTACACTGAATAACATCATATCTTCCGTTAGGTAGCTCACTAAATCTATGTTCACCGATAGTAAATTTTACCACACAGTACTTCAAATTGCTAGTCCAGTGACCTGCCTTGACATGTTGCTGCGAAATTTTCATATTTCTCCGGGACTAATTCGTCTCAAATGGTACCGCCTATAGAAGACAGTTGACCTTAATCACTACAAATTCTCTCTCCTTCGTGTAATTTTGGCCGGGAAGCGTGCCTCGCACTTAATATTGATATAAACAAAAGTGATATTTAACGAAAAATAAGCAGCGCCTGAAAAAAATTGATTTAACCCATTGACGACCGCGCGGCCCAATTTCGGCCCGCAGTTTTTCTGTCGCGTGGGACCGCGCGGCCCAATTTCAGCCCGCGGTTAAAAAAATGTTCGCTGCGGCCCACTTCCTCGATTTTTCATAGTTTACTAGTATTCATTAGATTCGTTGGATCCTACCAATGCTACCTGCACAGTGGTCCGAGAATCATTTACTTCTAACGAAAGCTTTGATAAAAAAATCAGCACTACACACTATTCAAACCTCAAATAAATAGATACTACTCACGAGCAGCTACGTATATCTTACAAAAATGGTCATGGTTAAGACATCTAGTCAAATTTCTTGCGAAAAACTTGAACCCAATTTAGAAAAAATATTTCAAACACTTGCTACATCGTGTGGTCACCTTATTTGCATGATTCGTGACGAACGTGCGCCCTTTTCTGTGCTGACCTTTTCGTAGCAGCAAATACATCTTCTACGCTTTGCTTCGAACCTGTTCCGGCCTTTTCCAATATGTGGCTCACCCATTGGAGAGGGAGCTTCATTTGAAATACCGTGAAGTAGTGAATGCACGAGATTCGAGCCTCAAGGCGGTCCCAGCGCGCGGTCCCACGCGTCAGACACGCGATTTGCCGCGCGGTCGTCAATGGGTTAAGGGCTATTGAAGTAAAATCCTTTTCTGGCTCATTCGATAGAGCTCAAAATTCTAATGCAGGACATGGTAGGGTTTACGTCAGTCCAAATTTCTGGACTGCCAGTGCAAGCCCTCTATGTCTCCTATCTCCCTATCGACTGTAATTGCACCAAATCTGTTCGATCTGCAGGCTACAGTGGTCGACTAGGCCATCATCACCTCCGCAGCGAGCACTGCCTTAGTTCACCGCGAAGCGGCGGGTGTCATAGCACGAGTGGACGCTAATTGGCTCCGCGGACACTGTCCCACGTCTTTGCCCCCGCCGCTCTCTCAGATCGTCCCCCTCCCGTTCAGACTATGTAGTCAGTTGTTGAGATACTATGAATATTGGAGGTTATGAATTGATTGTGAAGTGTACAATTTTCTTCGAACTGGCGAAAGTTGTCAGTTTCTTTCGAAGTGTATCCCAAATCCTCAAGCGTCTATGAGAAAATCAATTTTTAATGGTCCTCGTATTCACCTTTCGGGTCACAATGTGTACCAGTTGTACTCCTTGTTAGAATCTTCAGCTAGAGCTAAAGAAAAACCTAGATCTTTTTCCACCACCTGCATCAGCCGTTTGGTGAACACACCGTGTCAAGCTTAAGCTTTGCGTTGCAGAGACAAATGGGATCGCTCAAAATTACCGTCGAAGCTAATCGCGACCGTTAATTCCTGGGAGGTGAATGCGGGCCGAGTTCTTATCACCGAATAACTCGCCGGATAACAACGACTGCTGCCACTTGGTCACTGCCGATTTATCCTCTTTCACTGTGTCTAGGTTTCGAATTGTCAGTGATTGCTTGTAAATTTCATTACTCTCTAATAAGGTCAGTTGTCGGGGATTCTAACCCGTTGAGCTTTTGTTTTTGCTGTCAGACGAGTCTCAAGCTGTATTACACTCCAGTTATTATTTATACATATTTAACCTGATTGTAAGTTGAATTCGATGATGTGCTGACATCAAACACATCGTCTTCGCCGTCTTGCTTTCATTAGGTGTGATTATTTGTATCATACGTCTCCTTACTTCGTTGTAGATCTCGACATGGCCTTCTTTCGTTTGTCATCATTATCACTGCGCTGTACCGCGGTCCTTTCATGAACCATTTGACAATTCTTTGTGATCACGTTGTTTCTTTCGTATCGATGTTGGTGATTCAATAATCGTATACAAAGCATAAAATAAGTTTTTTCTTCTCGAATATGTCTTTTGAAAGCGATGTGTTATGAACAAGGTGTACCTGATTGAGGCTTAGCTAGACCATTGCGGAAATGGCCAGCTGAACAGCCTTTGTTTTAGATGGACTTCCAGAACAGAGCTGGAGGAAAAACTGGTGGAGGTGGTGTGGCCTCTGCCGCCGATGCGGGAGTGGATCGCAGGGAGCGGTTACGGTTAGTCAACGTCGACTTTCATCCTTGTTAAGGATTTCGGTGCTTCTGTGCTAAAGGTTCCTTTTTCTTTAGGCAACTCGCCTTGGAGACCATAGATCTTCAGAAGGATCCGTATTTCATGCGAAATCACTTGGGTACATATGAGTGCAAATTGTGTCTAACACTCCACAATAACGAAGGTAAGGAGCTCTTTCTTATTTGTTCATATTTATTAGTTCCATGATTTCATGGTGCTTGGCCCAGAGCGGCAGTCGATGCTCAGCATCGAGCCCCGTGACAGGTACCCCTTAGGCGGCTTTTTTTTTACGCGGCGGAGCGTCAGGAGTATAAAGGTGGTATGTCAGGTCGGTTGTGGGTGTGAACACTTGGTATCTAATGGATGGTTGGATCGTGGCGAGGTCTGCACTCTGACACGGACCTTGGCCAGGCCCCCATGCCGGCTATGCCAGCAGATTCACACACAACTTTTGCCGGTCGTTACCGACCGGCTCAGAGAGGATCAAATCCCTTACCGCGCTTTCTGCCTGACGGCTCATGACTCACTTCCGGAAACATGATCGCTTCGATCATCCTCCAGAAGTGAGTCGCTTGAAAGTAGATGGTTCCGTCTTCGTACCGCACCAGTACGCGACAGCTTCAACGATGCTTCTGGCTTGTTGACCAGTTCACGAACACAACACACTGCAGTGTATATATATTTATATATATATAAGGTTTATCGAATAACTACACTGCCACGGAATGAAGATTCGAAACACAGACACTAGCTACTTTACGGAGTGGAGTGGGACCAATACCCGCTGTGTCGGCTGAGCGGAGAGTGCGCCCTTGAGCGATGACTCGGTTAGCGGCGACTGCCGATTGCTAACGAACATATGCATAGGCCTCCCCCTTTGACGCAAGGTTGGCGGGGAGTTAAACGCCTCCCCGGATTCCGAGAATCCTTTCCGGTACTTGGCTGTGCTGCTTGGTGGACTCTGCCTGTCCGAGGGAGGTTCGGTTGGTTTAACTGCCGATTACTCGGCTGCTGACAAGAGTAGACTGATTCCCGACCGCTCGGGAGAAAGCACAACTGCTAGAATGGACACTGTGCCCATGTTGGCCGACTTTATATGGAGTTGGCGCGCCTCAAGGCCCGCTCCTGGCCGCGATTGGCTGGCTCGGCGCGCTCCCCTACCCCGCCGACACCGCTCACAATCGGTCGATGCCACGTCATCGGTGCCGGGCCGTCTGTGTGATGATGAGGAGCGAACGTCTAAAACGACACTAAAAAGGAACACAACAACACAAAAAACATACAACACCGCCCGGGCGATGCCTCGACCTAACAGGTAGCTCCTGCCTACTTCGGACTGCGCGCCGAGGATGACGGCGAAGACGATCCATGAGTCATTCCTTTTCATTTATTGCACGATCGTGATCATGCAAAGTGTACGTCTCAAGCGATTGCTTCCATAGCCATATCGCGCATCTTAAACAAGAACACTTTTGAAACTTGAAAAACTATAAGACAACAAAATAATTGGTATCGCTTTTTGAATCACCAGTACAAGCCTAAAGAGGACGGCCCACCCTCAAACTCTTTCATCAAATCTAGGGATTCATCACTTTTAAAATGAAAACCCTACATACGATTACACTTGCGTTGTTGCATGGGAACACTGAAGCTTGCTTCGGCATAGTAAACCTGCCAGATGTGGAAGGGATACAGTCTGATGTGATTAAAGGAGAAGCCGCGGTTGAAGGAAAACTGGTCGAGAGCGGCCCGTACCAAGCTACTGCTGAAGCAGCCCAGAACTTTGAGTGTGATGAATTGACGGCGCAAAAGGCCCTACAAACTCAGTTAACAACAGAGCTCGATCAGTGTTATCGGAAACCGTACCATAAGTAAATACTCATGTCAATAACGCCCATTCGGTATAAAGCTTCGAGAAATCCACCTATGAGGTTGCAAAAAAGATCTGCCTCGTCCATCACATTTCCCGGACACTAGCCCACTGGACACCATCTTTTTTTGTGGACGCGTAACTTTTTAGCTGGCAAGAAGTATCACTCCTCATACGTTCCAAGAATGACCTCGCATCCCCCCCCCCCCGATCTAGAGATGCGCCCTTGGGGAACCAAAACAGAAGGACACAGCAAAATGATTCACCCCTATGATGAAATCTCCGACTCCACGCCAAGTCTGCCGAGGCCCTTCCCTTCAGCGGCGCGATTCGACGGGCACCGTAATCCAAAATTGTGTAAATTGTGGTGTTTTGGGGCGGCAGACTATTGTAAAAGCGATGCGGCGCCGCCGGACGGAGTGAAAAATCGACAGCTATGCCAGCCATCATGCCGCGCCGCGCGACACAAAGATGAGACATGCTAATGTCTGAGCCGCGAAAGACGGCTTGCTGTTGAGTTCGCTCTCTGCACTTTCAGACGACTTCGTTCCTACACTCTGTGTGTGCCTCATAAACAGCTTTTACTCGAATGCCGAACGATGCGATGCAGTATGTAATAGCCAAATCATGTGAAAAGCCGATTTGGCTAGTATACATAGCATCTAGTCGCTCGGCAGCGGAAGCATAAACGGGGGTTTAGCATCGCTGACTTTGGAACAGTGTCGACAGTAAGTGTCTGGACCCAATACGATTAGCAATAGTTTATTAGTAGTGAATACATAGTCGATACGCAGGTGAGATGAGTCCAATGGAGGTCGAGGGTGGACTGCTTCTGGGCCTAGGATCCGGGTGGAGGGCAGTGGAGAGTCGAAGTCCTTCGCGGCCGTCGTCGGGCTCCGTCCTCGCACCGCCAGTCGCCGTCGTCGTCGTCCTCGTTGTCCCCCTTGCCGCGTCGCCGCGCCTCCGCCGTCTGAAATCACAACAGCTGATCGGAACGCTCTGAGTCATAGAACGCTCAAGCACACTTCACTTACACCTCCCCTTTTTCACTAAAAGAATCTGACCTAGATTCTTATCATCTTACCCCCTTTTCAAAAAGGTGTAGTAATTAATGCGAATGAAACTTTCGGAAAAATTAACAGAATAAACGGATATAGCTCGCTCTTACTTCAGATATGATTTAGCTTATCTGAAGCCATTCCGTCGACGATGCTGACTGCGAGACCATCGTTCGGCTACAGCGCGACTTTCAGTCCCAGATGTCCAAAGTGGCCGAACTTATCGAAGAACGAAATGCTGAAATCTTGTAGAAAGTGCAGGAGTTACGGCAGGGGCTGGAAAAGAAGATAAGTGCGCTTCAGGTGATCAATTTTCACCCACTGGAACTCCCGGCAATCCCACTCTTTACTGAGATCGGCGACGAGAGGCCGTTTTCCCTGTGGCTCGTCGCCTCGAGGATATTCAGAGAATTGTACTAACGGCACCCACCGATTAGAGGAAGTCCTATTTCCTCACAGCTCATCTAAATGGGCTAGCAAGGGACATGGTCGATGGGCTGCCAAAGGAGGCACGCACCAACTATGCGGAGCTGAGATCTCACCTCAAAACCTACTTCGACACTCTGCAGAGTCACATCGAAAAGCGCCCTAGCATCGTCAACTATGCCATCATGGAACTTCTGCTTCGTGTACGACGGTACTGTCCATCCCTTGCCGACAATGCTTTTCTCCTGCGACCAGTGGCTAGCTGTAGAGGAATTACGCCTAAAAGAAATATTTTAACCGTTACTCAAATACTGAAATAGGGATCAAGCTTACGAGTAGTGGTTGGTCATACCCAATGAGGGGCTGGAACCCGCTATCGTTTGTTACCGACGTTGTAGGGAGGGAGCGACCAGCCGAAGGGCCTGAAACATAGCGATGAGTGTGATTAGCAGTCCACGCGTGATTTCCCTTTTGGTCATATGTTGAGGTAACATTATTTGCTGCCACTGTGTGACACTGTGAAGGTAGTTCTGGTGTGGAAGAAGTTTGTGATTAAGGGCAAGGTGTAGGCTACGTACCTTAGTCTGTGGCGAAGCAGTCGTTGAGCTTCGAAGCAGGGAGGATGCAACGATGGTCGCGAGCCCATTCCAGCACGGCGTTCCAGGTCGGGATTGTCGATAGGCCTTGCTGGTGGCCGAGAATAAATTGCCCGTGTCGGCATCGAGTCAAGGCGACATTCATCCTGTGTCGATCATCGAGGAATTCCGCGGTCTCCGGCGACACGTCGGTTCTGGTCGTGAGAAGGATTACGACGTCCTTCTCCCTACCCTGGACTGAATCGACGGTCGACAGGTCTACTCCTTTTGCTCTTATGGAGGTCTCGAGGCGGCGGTGCTGCTCCTTATAGAAAGTGATTACGCAGATACTGTTGGCTGCAATACCGGCTGTCCTTAGGTGGTCCACTAGCCGGATGCAGAGGTCAGCTTCTGCATCGTTGAAGTGGGATCGTGATAGAGCTCTTTGCGATGAGCCGCTCACATCGAAGAAGATGAACGGTAGACCGGGACAAGGGAATCGCATCACGTCCAGCAGCAAACGACGTTCCTCCGCGGGGGTTCCACTCCGAAGTTCCCCGTCGTACACGAAGGAGTTTGGCAACGTGTTGAGTAGCGGGTGGGCGCGGAACGTTGTGATGAGTGGCGCTATGGGTACTGCCCTTGCCCTCGTGAGGACCTCCATAATACTGCGGGCTCCGAAGCGTACAGGTCCAAGGTGGCGGGAACACAAGGCATACGGTTCGAGCTGATGAAGGTCGCCTACATAGACGTGTCGAGGCTTCGGCAGGCGACTCAGAATAGCAGCGAAGACGGGCTCCGGCACCTGGGATGCCTCGTCGCAGAGTATGACGTCGAAGTCGTTGAAGTAGTCCTTGAAGATGCCCTGCGCTGAAGTGGTGTTGAGGAGCGAGGACGTTGTGATGGCGACGATTTGCGGCGGTAGATGCGCGAACATGATGTTGATTACTTTGTCGATCAGGTCTGAGTCATAGAACGCTCAAGCACACTTCACTTACACGACTCACGTCTCCGATGCATAGCAGTGCGCAGGAAGAGGTGTCAAATTTTTGTTCGGCGGTCCGCATCCGCGAGTTGGTATGTAACCTATTGGCGAGGTTCGAAAGCGTCCCATGTAGCTTCTGGCCTCCTAGCTCGTCGCCTTTCATACCGTTCTCCTCGTTCATTAACGTCGGAGCTACGCATAAGGCAGCGTAACGGTAGTACAGTGTTTTCCTAGTTCAAATTCGTCTACAGTGAACGTCTTTCATCAACTATGCCTGCTTCCGATTAATTTGGAGCGCTGTTCACGTAACTCAAAATGTAAATGTGGAGATTCCCCATTGTAGCCGTGTTATGTAGAATTGAAGGAATTAAATCTGCCTTGTACTAAACAAGCATAGATATCATTTATTGAGAAATCAGTCGCATTATTGAAACTTTAGGTTCCTACCTTGCTCATACGCAGGGCAAGAAGCATCAGTCCAATTTGGCAAGGAGAGCGGCAAAAGAAGCACAAGAACAACCGTTTTTGCCAGCTCCTGCACAGCCGAAGGTTGAGTTGCGGAAGTTCGTTAAGATCGGACGACCAGGTTACAAGGTTAGTGTTTCTTCTGCTGTCTATAAAGCCAAAGTTTTTATTTTATTTTTATTTTGAAAATTTAGAGGGTGGTTTTAATGATTCCTAGGAAATTGACTCACTTTTTAAAATTGTATTTGGTCCGCCCGCAGCTAAAATATTTTGTCCTTAAAATTTCGCGCGTTCGTCTTGTGACTTACTTAAACTGCGATAAGTTTCTCATCTTACGAGGGAGGATCTAAAGCACGCTTTGGATGAGTAAAGTGTCCTCAAATTTTAACGAGGAATCGCAGCTGCATGCAAGGTCAAAAAAATAAAAATAAACACTGGTATTTGTTGGATTGCGTAAGCGCGAAGTACAAGCCGATTTGTGGCACACCGCAGATGTTTAACTCATGAGAAACTACCGATTCCAGTGGGAACCGAAATTCTGACGACTCTTTCATAGATAGAAACCTCTACCTTTACGGCGTGGATCCGCGTGAACCACGTACGTAAGCAATTAGACATGTGTCTGATTTAAGTATTTTCTTGCTAAGGGGATTCCACAGCAAATTTTGAAGACTCTCTGCTGTCAGGGTTAGCGAATTCGCAAAGAAGAAGCGAACATGTATGCCAAATGGGGAGGGTGGAGATTCTGCCTTCGTGACTGGCTTCCGCCGTTCAGGTCTACTTTTCAGACCCTTCTCTGATGTGTAACTACAAAACCGAACATATCTGAATCGGTGAGTTGCCGCCTGGGATCCGTTCATAGGCGATTTAGTAGGGATGCTCACCTGCTTCTGTCGCGTAGCATACTAGCCCAGAGGATTTCAGCACTCGCTGGATACGAGAGTGTCAAACCTGGTCTCCAGGGCTTGAGAAATATGACCAGGTCATTGGTGGGGGTTCAGCTGTTCTTCCGACATCCCTCGGTTCAATTATTCACGGCTTAAGCATTTCTTGTCGCTACATGGCACCTTTATGGCTCGTTTAGTTCTGGGTGACATTTCCCTTTAGAGATGGGACTAATATGTCTATGTGGTATCAGAAATGCGACTAATCATGCACAGTGTAGCGCCTCTGTAAATATTCCTTGCGTTAGAGTCCATTTCTTGCAGGTCACACGTGAACGAGATCCGTCTACTGGCCAACAAGCGCTGCTATTTCAAATAGACTATCCAGAGATCGCTGATGGCGTTCAACCGAGGCATCGCTTCATGTCGGCATACGAGCAGAAGATTCAGCCTCCAGATAAGAGGTTTGTCCCCTTTTTCTATCCATCCAAATCTTTTTTTACGACACTTGTTTTAGGTGGCAGTATCTTCTATTTGCCGCCGAGCCTTACGAGACAATCGGATTCAAGATTCCGTCCAGGTAGGGTTTGATGAAGTGCAGCGTGGGATTTATACGTCAGTTGTTTGCTGGTATGGCGTTGTGAAAGCTATAAAAGTCGCTCGCCTGCAGCGTCCAATCGATTTTTGTAGCTTTGGTAACGCCGAACCAATCGCTGACGTTAGTATATAGATCACGCGTGATACAGTCGTTAAGTTCAGCAACAAAGATGAGAAAATTTATCGGGTTTCCAGGAGTTCCGTACTGAATCGTTTCTATCTTTGTAGAAACATAAGGCCCATTATTTTAATTGCGATTTTTTTGGTAAATATCAACGGTGATAGCTTTTGTAGTGAAAGTTTTAACTGCAGACGGTGAAGTGCTAGAGAGCTAATTCACTTGACTGTGTTGACACTATCGTTTTATTTAAGGGAAGTTGATAAATCTGAGAAGTTCTGGACGATGTGGAATAAGGACACGAAGCAGTTTTTCCTACAGGTATAATTCTTTTGCTTATTTTTCATGAATCAAGTGATTGCGCCATGCTTCAGAATTCAACGTTTGTACTTTACAGTGTTAGGTGTCATTGTACTTTCACGGCTCCAGAGGTAGAGGAGAGGTCGTTTTTTTTGCCAACCTAAACCTTGCTCAGGGATACTGATCACGAATCTGGCATCTGTTCTTGAAATTTCGGCCGATTACGGTAGGTGCGGATGAATAATTGTAAGGCTGTTAAGGTAATAACCATCGATTTTGCCCAAACATCGCCCAAGGCAGTCATTTGTGGTGCTGATTACTAACTTGACATTCGTTTTTCATATCACGCTAGAGTACGGTAGGATACGGTAGGTGGGGTGACTAAGGTCATGATCACCGATTTAGCCGAAAACTCGTCTATGGAGGTGCTGATCACGAATCAGCAATCTTAGAGAATGGGCAGATACACTAGTGGGACAGCAGCCAAGCGGTCCCGCAGCGATCGTCTCACAAGGTGCACTCATTTGCGGGAAACTTCGACAAGCGAAGTTTTAATCGAAAGACAGCAGTATAAGCATCATGGTATTATTGCACGACCGCGACAAGAAGAACTGCGCGTCTTCAAGCTGAAGAACGTTTTTCAGGAGCTAAACATGACCGTGACCTTAGTCACCCATACCTACCTAGCCTACCGCACTCCAGCGCAATACGAAAAGCGGATGTCAGTTTCGTGATCAGCCCCCAAATAATCTCTGGACGAAGTTTCGGCGAAGCATTTTCGACCTCTCCTCGACCTCTGAAGTGGTGAAAGTACAGTAGTGGCAATTTTCATTCTAGCAGGAAGACTAAGTGAGCTCTTTTTCAGGTGGCGTTCCGAATTGACTCACGAGTGAACGAAAATGATGTCCAGCAAGCGCCACCTCCAGTGATGAATGCGCCGATGCCACCTCCGCCGATGTTTGTTCACTACTAATGTATTTGTGAAATGGTCTCATTACCAATTGTTTCTATCGCTCTGGTCGTTCACGGCCCTTTGGTTGTTGAATATTTTGCAAATAAATTGTTTTCTTTAGTTGTTTCTTTGTGCAGCTTTTACAGATTGGAGGCGTTCCAGTTCCAGCTACCTGTTGAAGGCGTGATTTTGTTTTCCGGTATTGAGGATGCTACAATATTCCTTTTCATTTGAAGGTCGATAAACTGCCGATTAAAATATCCAAAATAGCCGAGTAGCTAGGAATCTAACAGTCAAAGAAATTGTAATAACTGAAATTGAAGCATAGGGATAAAGTGCAGCTTTAATCAGTCCCCAGTTGTGACGTGTTCTCCGTTCTAGTTCTAGGAGTCGAGTTGTAGGTACTTTAAGTGCGTATTTGGCCTACGCTATGAATAGCAGTGGCCGGCCGGTCAGTGTTTCATCCTCCTCAAACAAGTATGGGGTCAATTCATTGACTGTTGTGGGTGGACTACCTGGTTGGCCTGGGCGAGATCCGAGCCAGGAACCTTAATTGCTAGTGACAACCGGCGCTTCTTATGTGCTACCTTGCGAAGCCAGTAGCAACTAGTCACAAGAAAGTGTGTAGAGACTAGATTTCTTCTGGAAAACTAGTCGTAAGCTCTCGAATATTCGAAAGAATGTTGACTTGCCCTAGATAGAGACATGCTACGGAATCGTGAAAGGGAAGTTTTTGTGTTGAGAAAATTTTAACAAATGCTTCCGACTTGCAATCACTAAATGTTTGTAACGACTTTGAATGAGCCTTCTGATTACTGGCAAACTTACTGCAACATTTTCCAACGAAGCGATCCATCGAGTAACTGGATTTATCAACAATTAAACCTGCGGGGTGAAGGGATAGAGATAAGGTAAGAGACGGAAATGTAGAAGACAGGGGTCTTCGCAAAGAAACATTCTGTCCAAGTGAGTTCTGGACCCAGCTGCACGCGGAATGCTAGTTGGGGCAGATGGTGTGTAGCGATGCCGGTATGGGAGCAGGCTCCAACGTGATGCCGAATCGAGGTTTCTGGTTCGGATACCTTTCCATCCCTGCGTGTTTGGTAGCGCGCTAGTCTGGAAATGATGAAGCGCCTATCCCGCTGTACACTACAAGTCATTTTGTAGTTCAAATATGAATGAAAATTGTATCCACGGTATGCAGTAGAAATGTGATGCATGATGCCTTCGGGACGGGGAGGCGTAAAACTAACGTATTTTCCGATCATTGTTTATTTTATTATTTTATTATTCCGATTATTTTATATTCCGATAACGTCACTTCCGCTCTACAACGAAGCATAAGACGGGCCCAGTTGGAGGATGATGTTGTCTTAGTTAACATTCCAAACGACAGCATCAGACGCCAGCTGGTTCGAAATAGGCTTTACGATAGGGAGTGCGTAACGGAAAACTGTGCTGTATGTCCTTAGGGGATTGCGCCAAAGTTGGCGTTATCTATGAGCTTGAATGCCGGACATGCAGCCAGACATACATTGGGGAAACCGGAAGGGTACTTGCTATTCGTGTTAATGAACATCTAGCGTGCAAAAGGCGGGGTATCTTAACGAATCCTCTGGGCAAGCATAAAGTGGAGGAACACGGCGGAAACGACTTTGATGTGAAGTGCACGATTTTGACCATCGAGACAGATATTTCGTCTAGAAAAGCGCTGGAGGCGTTCTGGATTCTTTCACGAAATCCACGAATGAACAATCGAAATGAGTGTCCTTCGGTCACCGATGACTTTCTGCCGTTTATTTCGCATTGTGAGTTATAGAGCGACCGGTGGTGACAAGGATGTGGTTAAGAATGACACTGGTATACACAGTATACATAGTGTAGAATGAACAGTATAGTGAGTCTCAGTCACCATCTGTCGACTAACTGCGGCAGCGGCGTCGCTCCGCACAAGCGGTGGATCAGCGGGTGAGTTTATCGTTCATGGGTTCGGGATTTCTTGCTATGCCTCAAGACGATATCCGAAAGGCTAGAGTCGATGAGGCGTTTGGTCGGATAGATAGCAACATCCGAATCCTCAAGCCACTTTTAGGCCTCCGAAGACGACGAACGGGTCGAAACGTTAGGCCGCTCAATAAATACTGATCCACCTAACAACCTCGTTCGGCACAGAAGTAATCGAAACTAACGTATTTCTTAATTTATGTTAGCTGACGCGGTATGCCAAGAAAATGTTCACCGAGCGCTATTTTGCTCAGAATTACAGTCAAGCTATTGCTAATTATAGGGAATTATAGGGAAGGTGTATTGATGAAAGACTATATGGGCCACTATCTTAACGGCAACGTGAAACATCAGTCCAAAGAAAACTTGTATCGTAGCTTCTCTGTCTTGACAATCGGATTTCAGGCTATAATTGAGGGGGGGAGAGTTGTTGCACATCCGCCGCCCTTCTGGCAGGGGGATTAGAAATCTGGTCGCAATGGGGGCCAGATGAAGATCTTACGGTATAGTTAGTAAAAAATTGATTAAAAAGTTTGACGATTGTTAATAGGAAGGTGATTACGCTAACAGGATTTGTAAGTGTTTAGGGTCAAAATAAGATGGGTGAGAAAAAGTTGAAGAAGCTGCAAGAAACAAATACGGAACCAATTTGCAACGATGTGCTTGAAGGTTGGTCCTGTTTCCACTGTGTTGTCTTCTCTCTAATGATTCGGTTGGGTTTTCATGACATTTTTATGGCTGTACTGACTGTATTGTTTAGATGTATGCCCTTCAAGCAAAAAGAAGAGAAAGAGAAAGTCCGTCGAAACCAACGTAGGCGAGACTGAGACTGCACGAAGTTGTGATGAGGAGCTCAGCAACAGTATGAAAAAGAAGAGCATTAAAGCGATGGTCGTCGATGAAGCGGCTAACGAGGAAGCGAGTCCTTCGCTGAAGAATAAGAAGAAAAAGAAGTCTTTGGAGCCTAGCTCTGTTGCGCTGGCCGAAACAAGCGCCGGTGGGTTTCACTAAGGCTTTGTTTCTGATTGTCCAGCCTTCCCATAGCGCTGTTAGTGAATTTGCGTTGTCGATACTGAGTACCGTAAAGCAAGAGTATCAATTAGGAGCTAGTGGGCAGTAGCTCAAAGGGCGAAATGAATCTATGAAGTGACGTTAATCTTCATCGCTGGACGTCGGTTACCCTACTGGATATCATTAGGGTGAAGAAGCCACTGGTTGGAGTTGAGTTCAAGCGCGCATTATTTACTGTACGTCCACGAAAAACATTGCACTGCACGGATCTGCAACTAGTGCCTAGCGCCCATTAGCGATGGAGCGCGGAAACTGTGCGCTTGCGGCCTCTTGTACTCTTGTACGCCCGCGAACGCGATACCGGCAAGCGGCTCGGGGCCCAGTGGATTTGAGGGGCTTTGACGTGTACACAATTTTGAGGCGTTTTCTACCCATTTTTCCAGCCGTATGCGCTTTGGTAGAACCCAGCTGCGGAGACCCCTTGAGCGACGAAAGCCGTTTCCACACGTGTAGCGTGGATCACGTGTAGCGTGGATCCACCACACCCTGGAGTCCTTTACCTTGCCTAGAACCAGCATAAAGTCATTTCCTGACTAAACCCCCACAGACAAACTCGAATTGTGGAAACAACGGCAGTAAAATGGGCAGTAGGCAGGTTATGATGAATAAAATACTTCAGCAGACAGGTCGTGATGAATAAGTCTCGAAGGCTAAGGCTTAAGAGCCTCCTCCCCCCCCCCCCCCCCCCCCCCGATAATTCGTCACTTCTTCATCAGGAGCAGGGCGCCAGAAGGTTTCTGCGCTCCATCGCTAATCGGCGCTAGGGCCTAGTTGCAAATCCGTGCAGGGTAATTGCACGCGTATATCCACTATATTCTTAGCATATGGGGTGCTGTTAAAAATTGCCCAAATTCGAAAAGAAGTAGAGAAATGAAGGTGAAAGTGGAGCCAAAGTTTCTCTTTAGAAGTTTTACTGTATCACAGGTACTATTCGAAATTCCAGCTAGATCCTGAACGCGGTTCTTGTTTTAGTGGTTTAAAAGTTTTCCAGTTAATGGCAGTTGATCCGTATTAGTTGGTAAATGCACAGTGTCCACTTGTGGTGAATCTCTGCAACCAACTAACTTATCAGTGCCATCACCTTCAGCCGTGTGTCCACGAGCATGATATTTTTGATACTTACTTCTCAAGGGATTATTCTGACGAAAAAATTGAGAGTTTCGATCGACGCTGTTCTGTTTTCGAAAGGCTTGTCCATCAGCCGTTCTATTCAAGCCATAGTGGTAAATATGTCGGATCAGTGATGCGTCCTGCGGTCATGAATTTTGCGTGGACGAACGAATGTACGAACTTTTTTTTGTATGCGAATAGAATAAGTTTCACTATTGTACCTTTACAAGTCCAGAAGTCGAAAGAAGAATTCGTCCAAACTTAACCCAGGAGGGTTGCTCGTGATGCTGATCACAAGTCTGGCATCCGTTTTTGGAATCTGGGCCGACCACGATAGGTACGGGAGAAAAGGTAATGGTCACCGATTCAGCCCAAACTTCGTCTATAAGGGCTATCTGGGTGCTGATCACGACATACTGACATCCATTTTTCGTAGTCCGCTGGAGTACAGTAGGTTACGGTAGGTACGAAGGAATAAGGCAGTCGAGGTCATATTCACCGATTTCGCGCAAACTTCGCCGAGGGAATTATTTGGGTGCTCAACACGAATCTGGCATCAGTTTTTGGTATTACGCCGGAGAACGGTAGATTCGTGATCAGCACTCCAGATGGCCCTATATACGAAGTTTGGGCTGAATCGGTGACCATGACTTTAGTCACCTGTACCTACCGTAACCTACTGTACTCCAGCGTAATACGGATGTCAGATTCGTGATCAGCACTCCAAATAACCCTCTTAGGCGAAGTTTGGGCGACTTTTTTCCGACCTCTCGCTTCTGGAGTTGTGAAAGTACAATTGTACCCAATAAGCTGGCTACACTATCAACGCATCGTTAAGGTTAAGAGGGTTAGTAGAGACGAAGTTCCTGTCACAATATAGGAACCTTTCAATTCTTGTGTCACCAAGTGGGTCCAAGCAATTTTAATGGCTGCTTAACATTGTTTTCCCGTTCAAATAGAGTAGGATTGATAATGAGTAACGAGTAAAGATTTGACCCAGGCAGGAACTCCTTAGTTTTATCGGTTATTCTGTTCTAGAAGGCGTCCTATGACATCCGTAAAGCCAGACTATAGGGCACTAGACCTCCTCTTTAATTTAATTTCATCCTCATTATTCAGACTCAGCTGAGACGACTGAACCGAAAAAGAAGAAGAAAAAGTCGCTGTTGGGTAAAATTCTGGACTCTACATCCATTGAAGAGCATGTTCCCACAAAAGGTTTGTCTAATTTTTCCGATAGTGCCCTGTTTGTGTCCTGTTTTGATAAAAATTTAGTGGTCTTGTTGTGGTCTTGAGTGCTTCTTTTTCTTACCAACAGTCGCCTCGTGTTCGTATAAGTTATCAAAGATTAGGTATGAACAGCAATCAAATTCGGGCTATTAAATACACCAAATACAATTAAATAGACTGTTAGCGCAGCTATTTAAATAAGGTGTGTTTAGAGCCGGAAAGCACCACGCCCGAGGTGAAGAAGAAGAAGAAAAAGAAGGCAGAGGAAGGAGGTCTAGCGTCTGAGACACCTATGACGGAGAAGTTGGATGGGTCGCAGCAGAAGATGAGAAACGAAGTGTCAGAATCTTCTACACTGAATGAAGGCGATACGCCGAAGAAGAAGAAAGAAAAAATCAAAGAAGTTGAGGCTTATGGGCCAACGATGGAGAACGGAGATGTTAGTGAATCAGTCCGAAAGAAGAAAAAAAGAACCTCATTAATAGAAGAGGAGGTCGGTGGATCCTTAAAGGAAAACAGAACACCAGTAGTAGATAACTGCTTCGAAACGTCACTGACGGAGGAGGTTGATGACAAACGAATGGCTAGGGAGAAGAAGAAGGAGAGAATAAAGGTCGCTGTGGATACGTCAGCCATGGTGAACAATGAAATGGTTGTCGAGTCTAATCAGAAGAAGAAAAAGAAGGCGTTGTTCAAGGCAGAGGATGAAGTCAGTGAATCTCCTAAAGAGAAGCGGAAGAAGGCAGCAGAGGGAGAAGTTTCTTCTGAGGTCCCTGTAGTCGGAGATCCTGAGGGCGACAAAACTCCAAAGAAGAAGAAAAAGAAGAAAAGAGAATCAGACGTAGCTGACGATACCTCTACAACACTGGACGTTGAAGCTAGTGAACCTCTGCGAAAGAAAAAGAAGAAGATTTCGTTTGAACAAGAGGGTGAGGTCGAGGACTCTTTGCAGAAGGAAGTGGAGACTCCGGTTATTGCCTCCCTAACCGAAGTCGATGAGCGCGAGGAAGCCACTCGAAAGAAGAAGCACAGGAGTGAAGAAGAAAGTATTCCCGATACGCCGGCAGCGAAGGAGATTATGGTTGACAGATCTGCCCGAAAGAAGAAGAAAAAGGAGAAGAAGATTTCGTTTGAACAAGAGGGTGAGGTCGAGGACTCTTTGCAGAAGGAAGTGGAGACTCCGGTTATTCCCTCCCTAACCGAAGTCGATGAGCGCGAGGAACCCACTCAAAAGAAGAAGCACAGGAGTGAAGAAGAAAGTATTCCCGATACGCCGGCAGTGAAGGAGATTGTGGTTGACGGATCTGTCCGGAAGAAGAAAAAGAAGAAGAAGAAGGCCCCCATGCCGGAGGAAAAGGAAGTCGTTGGATCTCCTCCTCAGAAGAAGCGAAAGAAGGAAAATGGAGAGCTCCCAGCTGGAGATACAGCGGTACAAGAAGACAACGTGGGCGGCTCTTCTCAAAAGAAGAAAAAGAAGGAGAGCTCTATGGACTCTGCCACTCTTAACGGCGATGTGAAGCCCCCATTAGGTATGTTTGGCGTTTGAGATTTTTTTCAACCTATCTTACTCAAACGTACTGCGATTAGGCTAGGCCGGGGCGTAAGTCTGGTATTCAGGCATTTTTCTTAATATCTTTCATTCTCATAATTGACCTTTAGGCAACTACGTGCCTGGATCGTTGTCAAGTCTTTTCCACGGTGAACCTGTACCCTCCCTAGAAAACGAAGGTGAGTCCACCTCTCCACGTTTGCTGGAGGTCATTGTCACTATGAAAGCGCTTCATCAGAGGCCTCGTCTTCTATCGTCAAAGGAGAAACCGTGATCAAGCCAAAGGTTAAGAAGGTGAAGGAGACAATTGCTGAGCCCGATGTGAACGAGAAGAAAGAACTGACGGAAAACTGGAAAGGTCGCGACCAACAGCGGTTCGTTATTTACAGTGTTCCCATGGATAAGAGCACCCGCTCTTACTAACTGTAGGCCCATTTCCTGCAGAGAGAACCGCAAGAGAGCTCACGAGAAGCGTATGGACCTGGATGAGAAGAAGCGCACGCTGTTCGTCGGCAATGCGCCACTGTCGATGGATGAGCGATCGTGCAAGAAGCTGTTCTCGCAATACGGCCCAGTGAGTGTTCTTGTCTGTGCACTTGTTATATCCTTAATGATAACGGTCGTTCATTGTAGATTGAGTCAGTTCGGATGCGGAACGTAATGCCGGCAAAGGAGACGATAACGAAGCGCATCGCTCACATTTCACACTCCTTCCACGAAAAGCAGACGTCGGTGAACTTCTACGTGAAATTCAAAGACGAGGAGTCCGTAAAGAAGGCACTGGCATAGTGAGTTTGTTCGAAGTTCTTATTTTGCATAGCTTTTTACACGGTTTGAGGCAATACTGTGGATTAGAACTCAGCGAGCTTGAACTCTAATGAGCATCCGACCCTATCGTTAACGAGTATGCTGTACTAGGAGGAAGCGGCTATTTTATAACGTATCTGTATGATTTTCGATGTCGTTGCTCATGGCCATGCTCCAGCGGTGTCTGCAGTGGTCTCCCCCCCCCCCCCTCACCCCCTTCATTGAATGCTGAAGTGGCTTAGCGAGTCCTTTTCGTGTGAGGGATGCGAAGATTGTCGATATTGTCTTTCATGTATTTCCCGATCAACATGTTGGAGCGCATCTCGCTGTTCAGAATGGAGCGTCTGTCCAGCGGGGTCCCGCGAAGGAGGTTAAGTGTCCGGCTCAGCAAGTTTTCGACGAATTGTCGTCTCATGCGACAGCGTTTCTAATCCGTGAACCTGTTAATGAACGAATAAATGCGGAGGCTTTCTCTCAGTTGCATGATTCGCGTCATTCCGAACATCTTTCTCTTAATTCCTTGTTTTGCTCCGCTGGCGGAGTGTTCATCCTGCTTTTTTAGAGCCCAGCTTTCCGAGGCATAGGTTAGCGCAGGAGAACTGTAGTGGCGAATAGGTCGGCAATGAGGCGGACCTTCTTCGTCTTCTTCACGACTTCTTCAACGCTCTTGAAAGCTCCGGAATCCGCTCTTTTCCTTCTCTCCAGCTCTGGCACTAGGTGGTTAGCCATTTCGTCGTCGTTGTGTCGTCAGAGAAGCGAAGATCGTGCAGTTGCCGGCAGTCGATCTTCACTCCCATGTAGTCCCTACCTCTCAGTGTCTCGCATGACATGCCCCATGTTACAGTGATGTACATTAAAGAGGTGAATGCCCGAGCTTCATTGTCATTTTTGGAAAGCTGGATGGGGTTAACAACTGTTGAGTAGAGCTGCAGTTCGTTCTGTCCTATCCGGTTTCCAAGACTTTTATAGTTTGCCATGGATTATTTTCAGAATTGATCTTGTCAAAAAAGCTTTTTCGTTGAGGATGGCATAGAAATTGTAAATGTATCCAGTGTGTACTGAATCCCCTTGATCAAGTTTCGTTTCAGTAATGGCACAATTGTCGATAGACATCGCATACGTGTAGACACCTGTACTTCAAAGGCTGACTACGATCGCAAGTTGACGGTGTTTGTCGGTGAGTTTTATTTTAAGAGAAAGAGCAAAAGAAAGAGCAGCGTAAAGATTTTTAATATAAGAAATAGTTTCTTTACTTACTCTTTCGAAGATGCACATGTTAAAAAAGAATCCTCGCATTCTTTAAAGTAAGCCAGGTCCGTCGTTTCCATTGTCTTTTAGAAATGTGACGATTACCTCCATTGTAGAATGCTCTGGCTATAACTTGGCTAAGTTTTATAGGCAGAGCACGATCTTTAAGGTAGATTTGAACGTGTTGAATTTGCTCTTATTTCAGGGAATCTGCCACTGGACGTTCAAGAAGATGACCTAGCAAGTTTCTTCGATGAAAATGTCGGAGGTGTCAGCTTTGTGCGATGCGTCAAAGATAATCCGACTGGGATGGGCAAAGGATTCGCTTTCGTCGTATTTAAGGTTAGTTTTGATGACGAACCGTACCAATAAGAGAATTTTTTAAGTGATACTATCTAATATTGGGGCGCATGGAGCGCAGTCGGAGGAGGCGTCGGCTGTCGCGTGCACCCGACACCAGGTTCCTGGTCGGATTTCCCGCCCAGGCCAACCAAGCCTTCCATCCCTCCGGGGTCGGTGAATTGGTACCAGACCTGTCTGGGAAGGATAAAGCGCTGACTTGTTCATCGGCTGGCCACCGCAAGTCGTTGTATGGCCAAATACGCATTCAAATAGCCTCCACGACATTCCGTAGAAGTAGAATGCGTGGCGCATCCCAAAGGGGATTGAATAACGCCGCCCTTTATCCATTATCCTTTATCTATCATTCTGTGCTTTCTTCACCAGATTTAATCATAAGATCAGCTGTTATTCTACGGGGTGTTCAAAATAACGTGATAAAGGTTTTTTTTAAACTGTAACTATGAAACAACTGACAACTTTACAAAAATACATAAATAACGCAGACTCGAAGAGGGGTCCCTTGGCGCGAATATGGAGTCAAAGCGCTTGGTGAAGTTTTTGGCGGTGGGCTGCAGGTTACCCAGAGTCGTTTCCACTCCCAACGCTGTGCACTAAACGCTTTATGCTAGGCCACGGAGAACCATTTTGATGTGGGGACATCCAATGGAGAAGAGGTGACCAACCCACCCTTTTCCACCGTGATCCATCTAGCGTTCAGCTTTATTTAGCAGTAGAGGATCCTTGAGAACAACCGGATTAGTTTGATTGTGCGCGTATTTCCCAATATCTCCTAAATTCTCAATTCACTAAAGTATCCTTCTGCTAAAAAGCGTTTGAAAAGACCGAAAAAATTTATTTTATAATGGGAGTTGCGTACTAGCTGGAGTTGACCTTTTTACACTCTTATTTATTTAATAATTTATTTACTTATTCAAGACGTACGTGATAAGCGCAACCTTTAGACCCATAGACACAACAATAAAACAGTTACAGTCGAAGCGCACCATCAAAACACAATCAGTCAACATCGTAAAAACATAAAAACAAATCGAACCATGTCAGATCTGCAATCAAAATTAGCACAACACGGATTACTTAACGAGCAACCCAGTGAAATAAGGACATAAAAGAGACACCTTTATTCTAAACCTCATGACTCAAGCTGCGACTTTTGAACCGACCGCTTGAACTGCCCCAGAGAAAAAGGGGATCGTATACACTTCATCGCCGTAAGATAAGCACTGGCTACTCTATGGGGGAAGAGCCCTACCTTAGATGTGCTCCGAGAGCAGGGGAGGAAAATCTTTTCATGTTCCCCTTAGTGTGAGGACTTCGCATGGTAAAGAACATGGATTCCCTATAACGCGGATTGTGGGGTAACTTATAGACCATGCAAATATGAAAGATTTCTCTACGATGCGCGTAGGAATGGATACCGAAATGCTTATTCCTTATCGACGCTTTAGGTACCCTGGAGTGCAAAGAGCCACCAATACGAATAAGCAGTTTGCGATTAAAGTTATTCTGTACCTTTTCCAGCGCAGCAATGCGCAGAAAAGGTGTGTTATGCACCCTAAAATCGAATACAATGGCTAAATAGCAATGGAATATGTAACCATGAAGACAGTGTGCCGAAACAGGTCAACCTTAGACTATTATTGCTGCCCCTGTCTTCAAAGATACTATAATAAGCATATGCATGCAATATCTATGTGAGGTATAACGAACACCGGCAGCCATATGCTTACCTCGGTTCGGGGATGCGAAAACGTCGATATGCATCCAGTACGTTGTCGCATGGGTGCCAGCTCGTGTCTATGAACGAGGCACCATATTGGTAAGTCTGATCACAGACGCGGTCACCATCTTTCTCGCCTTCATTTTCTGTAAGGAATCACAACTTTGTCTTGGTCGCGTTACAACGGGAGTCATTTTGAACGTAAATTTTCCTCTCGGAACCGCGCTTTAACGGTAGTGGCGTTATATCCATCGCTTCTTAACCGGACTTGATTTGCATTGGTTAGAGGTTAAGCTGGCCAGTTCTCGAAAAAAATCCATTTTACGTTATATCGAGAGTCGTGTCTTATTCGGTGGCGTTATAGTGGGAGAGACTGTACCTCGCAGCGGGTGGTAGTTTGTCTAGGTTCAGAATATCGCTCATAACATTCTATTCTGATGGTTAGGGTAAAGATGCTCGTTGTTGCAACAACTGCCAAGCATTGAAATTCGTTCGGGAATTCTAAGTGATATTTTCTGTGGAAGGAGGAGCTGTTGAATGTTTCAGTCACCGTCATCGGTCCCTCTAGCTCTCGGCATGACAGGGCTAGAATACAAAAAACGTGAGCTGAGGATAAGCAAAGTGATGAAGAAGATGAAAGTGGCGGTGAGTGATTTGTGTGTCCACGTACGATAGGATGCGGCTTAAGGTCTACTGTTCGTTGTCTTTGCTTCTTCAGAAAGTCCAGCAAGCCAGACGAAAGAGTGGTGGAGTGCAGAAACCTGCGTTCAATAAGGATCAGTTGGAGAAGATCGACAAGTTCAAGTTCTCGACAAAAAAGTGAGTGTTGCAGCTTCTCACCTTGCCTTAGAAAAGGTTATATTAGGCTGTCGCGAAAATTATAGCCGAAACGGACCGCTTACTCCAAAGCGCTATAACTCAGCTTAAATACAACATATTAACGATAGTAAAAACCACCGGAATCTATACATTTTTGCCAACGAACAATAAATGAATCTAATCCTTTACAACAAAAACTGAGAACGCAGCAATTAATGAAATGGAGGAGGGCGCATGCAGCATCGGTCCAATTAGTGAAATGTTTCTGACGCAAATGAGAATCAAGAGCTCGGAAAAAGCTACTATGGTGCACGCCAAGGTCCTTTGCTAACGTATGTGTATTCGACTCCGGATTTGCTTCGACGGCTCTCCTCAAAACTTCGTCGTCAAGCAGTGACCTGCGCCGGCAACCCGATTCTTCTTCGAGATCAAAATCGCCAGAAGCGATTTTTTCAAAGCAGAGCCTCACCGCTAAGGTTACGTGATGTCTCCGCCGCGGAATGTCCCAATTTAAATTCGTAAAGTATGATCACTCGAAAGTCGCGTCGGTTCATGATTTTACTGGGCCCTAGAAAAGATCGGCTATGAAAATTATAGCAATATCCACATATGTTTTTTGAAAGAGCAGGAAAAGCCTACCGAGCGATATGTGTGGCTTTCCATGAGACGGAGTGATTTAGGGTAAAAATTTATTTATTCATACATACCTGTTTTTCTTATACGGCGTCTTATGACGTATTCAATAAATAAATAAATAAACCTAATAATAATAGGCAAGACGCGTGAAACACAGCTGGGGTTGGTGCTGGCTCTCGCTTGTTCATCCAGTTGACCCAAGGTTCAGGTGCGACTCAGGCCGACGAATACTTTCATCCAACCGAATTGGGGGATGGTTATCGAACTTCTCCTCTGTTGATGATAAAACGTTGGGTTATTCATCAGCTAACCACCGCACGTTATTATCTGGACACAAAATACGTGGACAAACTATCTCCCTGAAAACCCGTAGGAGCGTAGTACATGACCGATTTCACTAAAGGCTTGGTAAGCATCGAGCTTTATGTATCACCTGTCGTCCTGTTGATCATCGACTTGCTCGAGCGGGCGCCAGCAGCGTGTCCATTCGTATCTGTCACGTGCGAGAGTGCTCCAATGGATCCTCCTCGCTCGAGGGACACGAAGAGCGTCATATCGGCCGTTCAGGGCTTTCACGAAGAAGTCCGACCAACGTGTTGGTGGGCGTCCTGGTGTTTTCTTGACATCCCGCGGAATCCAGTCTGTGACGGCTCTCGTCCAGCGGGTGTCTGCGAATCGAATTACGTTGCCGGCCCACCTAATTTTTGACCACTTGACCCACGCGACAGCATCTCTGATCTTCGAACGTCGACGAAGCTCGGAAGTTCGGAGGCCTTCTCTCGCTTGCGTGAGTCGTGTCACTCCGAGCATCGTCCTCCCGATTCCACGCTGCGCGACGCTGATCGCGTGTTGATCCTGCTTTCGTATAACCCAGGTCTCTTATTGCTAGGTGTGTGTTAGGGCAGGAAGAACGGTAGAGTCGAATAGGTGGGCTCAGAGTCGGACGTTCTTCGTCTTCTTCACGACTTTTTCGACCTTTCTCTTGAAAGCTCCCTAAGCCGCTCGTTTCCTCGTGCCCAACTCTGGCGCTAGGTCGTTGTCCATCGCGTTCCTCATGAACATCATCTTCGTAATACTCAGCTGCAGTACAACGTTCCCACATGCGCAATCGAAGTCGGCCAGCATTCGATCCGCCTGACTGATGCTCGGTGTTATGAGCACGATGTCGTCAGCGAAGCGCAGATGGTGCAGCTGCCTGCAGTCAAGCTTCACTCCGATTCCCATGTCTTCCCCCTCTGGATCGGCATGATCTTTTCGAGGGTGGCGCTGGAGAGCTTCGGGAATATGGTATCCCCCTGTTGAACACCTCTCTTCACAACTATAACGAAGTCGTTGTAGAATGGTGAGATCTTGGTCGTGAATCTACTGTACAGCTCTCGAGGGACTCTGATGTACTGTGTAGGAACGCCTTGAGTGAGCAGGGCTTCGACGACCGCTTCAGTTTCGACGGAGTCGAATGCCTTCTTTATCGAGCTTTATGTAGTATTCCTTATGATAGCGAACCTACTCGATCCATAGTGGCTTGCGTAAGGATATGTTCACACGTTGAGTGATACGTAGGGCCTCATAGCGGGACATTAATCGAGTTATTAAGCGTGCACCTCGCTCCCGAGGTATGAGCGGCTCTTATGAACAGATCTGGCGAGATACAAGCGTGTTATTGTTTGGGGTACCTGACCAGAGAGTCTGCACGTCCAATGCTTAAACAAGCGCTGTTGATAGGAATTGGTGCAAGTTAATTAAGGAAGATCATGCAGATCTTTGAGCTGCTATCAACTACTTACCAAGCACTCCCCCCAAATATTGTGCCGATAGCAGTGCTAAAAGCTTATAAGCTTCGCTGGAGATGCCGAAGGTAGCGATATGAGTAAGGATTATAACTTTTTGGGTGAGCGTAAGCATCTTTCTCTAGGAGACGGTTCCATGCAGGGTTATACTGCCCATGTTTTTTCGAAAGCTGTTCATTCAAGCCTCCAACGCCTCGTGGCCTAATTAGCCTAAAAAACCTAACCGCCTATTGTTCAGGACGAGCGAGGAGAAGCGCCCGGTGCTGAAGAAGAAAGCCAGGAAGGCAATTCAAAGAAAGAAGAGCGGCAAGCAGGGCAAGAGCCTGATGCAGTGAGCGTATGGCTGTGTTTATTATGGATTGTGACTAACTAGTGTTATAGAGCCTTAGTCTCGTTTCTTGTTGACTGTTACTTGTTAGCCGTTGTTTCGTGAAGCTGTGTTGTGTTAATGATTTATCATGTGTAACCAGATGTTGTTGAGATATTTTTATTGTTGCTAATTTGGTTGATAAACCTAATACCAATGAAAGTGCAAATGTTGTCTGAAAGTGGACGCTGCCATGGAGATATCCTTCTCGAGTATAGCAACAAGGCGAGTCGCGGAATAAGCCATTGGTGCCTCCCTTTGCCTACCAGTTCTAGAACAACATCACTTTATCGCAGCAGATTTTAGTAGTCGCGGACCTTGTCGAAACCGTTCTCATTCTGCAAAATAGCGTCAAGTCAAAATAAAGGTGTGCGAGGAGAAGACTTACAAAGCAAATGTCCATTAGGAACGGTTTATTCTAACCACAGGTTTCTTACTCTGAATGATTGGCTGGACTCGGTACTACCTCGTTATCGTTAAGATGAGTTATCTATTATACCAGACGTTCAGCGGCCTGCTGGCCGCCAAACGTCTGGTTGGGGGCTTCGCCCCAAATCCCCTCCTTTCTTCTTTATGCCTTCTTACAGTAAAAAAAAACTGGTTTTAAGATATAGATCAGTGCAGTGGGATGTGGTAGGGCAGAATTTTCACTGCGCATATGAAGCCCATCCACCCTCCATCACATGCGCGCGATTTATTCTCCGATGCGCTTATTCTCTAGGTGTCGAGAAACAGGTAATGAGAGTCCCAATCCGGTGTTTAATCAGCAAAATCATAAATAAAATCAATCGATATTGGTCGAACCGCTTACTGTCCGATGACAATAATACTCCTCCGAATCCCATGGTCACTCTCTCCACCTTTACCCTCCCCCCTTCCGAAATACTTTCCTATGTGCTGGCAAAGAAAAGGAGTGAGAGTCAAGCACGCACCTGTGACACTGACTACCGATTCACGTCTCACTACGTTGCCATGACGTCTATGACACTCCTTCTGCACTCTGATACACGTGCCACGACTTCTGTAAACCGTCTTCAGAAATCCGATACACACTGAACGATGTTAAGGGAAGATGCTGAACCTTACTCTATCTACCTTTCTCTATTTTTACTACTACCTTTACTGACTCTACCTCCCCCCCCCCCTTATTTACGCTCCCCTCTAGTGGTCCCCCTTTGTTGATCCTCTCCTATTGGTCGCCCTTACTCGAAATGCCTACGGAAGTTGGACGACGTCTTCAGCGCGTCTTCTGAATCCCTGCGTACGTTGAACGACGTCTTCAGCACGTCTTCTGAACCCCAACTCCCTGCGCTCGATCCCCATTCATAGCCTGACGCGTTGCCCCTTGAATATCTCGTGAACTTGGACGATTAGCCGCCAAGGATATAGTTCGCCTCCAATCGCCCATGGCTAAGCTCAAAGAAAGCCCGGCTGACATACGCCGCACTGTCGTAGGCATCTTTTGGCTTCAGTCCCCCCTCGCCGTGACGGACACGTGACATTAGTCGATTATATACAGTAGGATTATCAGAACCTTGTTTTTAGAATAGTCTGTGATCACCTGGATATTGATAAACATGAACTCTTTACTTTTCCTCATTTAATGGGACCACTAAAGAGCACAATCTTAGAATTCAACCCCAAAACGGGATAAAAAATGAAATCCATCCCAATCAGGAGGGGCCAACCGTAAAGTGTTAATTGTGGACGTGATCCTATACCACACTATATTCCCTAAATTTAAAGGAAAGCCTTCGTATCATGGGACAGCAGTGAGGCTCTCGTAGAAACCTAAGCGAAGGATGGGACACGCAAATCATTATATGTGTATGTCCCCCTCCGATTAAGATAAATTCGAAAAGTGTAAAAAATGCTTTTTAGCCCGCGTTAGTAAAGCTTGCAATGAACTTCTGACACTATTTCTTAATTCGTCGCCGAGAACATTTAACTATAAATTAGAAAACTTTCTCCAACAGAGCACATTTGGGAAGTCAACTACATTTTAGATTTTAATTGAAGTGGGCGATATTTTGTCTGAACATATAATAGATCCATATACAACAATTACAGCTTTTTCAGTGAATGAACTGCGGAGTTTCTTTGAAGAAAAAAAAAAGCACTTTTCGCTTTATGCAATTGGTGGAAGAAATCGCTTTTGCTAGTCTTTAAAAAACCAATTTTTGCTGTAACCTTTTGTGATTCCCTGAAACTGATTCTCTATCATGTTTCGGCTCAATAAATGTTCTATGTTCTATCATATTCTATAATAACGCGCTAAGCGATGAGTCATACTATCGATCGGCGCCGCCGCAGGATTTATAAAATAGGGGGAAAATTCGGGGGGAAAATAGGGGGAAAATGGAGGAAAATTACCAGCTTCAGCCCTGGGGTAATCGCGGTCGCTGAACACGAATCTGCAGTTCGCTTTTGAAGTATCGATCGCAATCAATCGATATTGATCAAATTACGGGCGCGAAAATAGCGGAAAATGCCAAGACGTTTTCTACGTGTCAGGGGATTTACACGACGTGCGGAATACGTCGCATGACTTGTCTGGGACTTCAAAGACGTGCCAAAGACTTCGCCCAACGTGTTTGGGGATTCAGGTAGACGTGCCGAAGACGTCCTCCAAAGTGCCTGAGGATTCGGAAGGCGTGTTGAAGACGTCGTCCGCTAAGGGTGGGTCATTGAGGGGGACCAGTACCGGTTATGGAGGACCGTTTCACTAAGGGAGGACCAGTAGTGAGGAACCAATAGATCGCCCTATCATACTATACACTGTACGTACTGCGAGCCCTTTGTACTCCTAGGTGGGGAAAAAAGCTGCACATGTAGAACATCTAGCTTGATATGATTGTCCTTAGCTTAGTGATACTGCAACATCGCGCGAAGCGCGAAAGTGCGAGGCACGCCGACAGGCGTGACGGAGCACTTGTATTCTATATGCTGTCGAACCTTCTTCCACCTGGACTTGCCTGCTACTGTTTTTGCTCTTACTACTTGTTGCACAGGGTGCGCCAAAATTACGAATTTTTCGCCTTTGTTTTTTGCAACATTCACAACACAGAGCGCTCGGTTGTTCACTAATCTACACTACAATTTCATGTTTATCGTAGAGTTAGCCAGCAATGCTCGTCCTTTTGATTAGAGTACCTTGTCGTCATACCAATGGAACGGAATCATAGTTGTGTTATTTCCTAGAGCCTGATAGGATGCAAGGGTACAAAGCCTGATCCCTGAAATTTCCTAGATTTTTAGAAAAAAGATTGATAAAGAGGTTTCAATACCTTATCCGACAGCAATCAGGTAAGTAAAGTGTACCAAGTTAATGTCAGCGACTGTAAATAACCTGACACCCACAAGGAGGTTAGGGTGCTGGGAGCTGAAGCGAAGGCATTCCATTAATCAAAACTGTAGTTTATAGTCAAGGTATGAACGACTGTCTGAGTTGGAATAAAACTGGGAAAAGTAGTAAAGAGAAATGCGCCGTGAACTAATTCAGTTCGAACTGGAAATGTGAAAATGCTAGGGGTGTTTCTACCGCATTTTCAATGGAGTAATTTTGGCACTCGTTATGCTAAAACGACTGTCGGTCTGGTGCCCCCGATGCTCTCGTACATCTGTTCACCACGCTTACGAATGTTTTTGTTCACGAGAGGCGTACTCACCCCTCGTCGCTGCCTGTATAAACATTGCGTTCCAAGCGGTGTCCGTGCCTCCCTATATGGGTTTCCCTTCATTTACTCGCAAGCCGCATACTCTTGTGGAATCTGAAATCACTGTGCATGTAAAGGTGTTGAGAAAATAACGTAAGTGCTGATTTCTCGAGTTGATGGATATTTACTATTTTCACGTCAAATTGGGCACTTTTCAAAAAACTGAACACTCCTTTAAGCAAGCTTCACGCTTTTGAAATCATGCAAAGCTTTCACTAGATCAAAACGAAGGTCTTCCAGATTAAACTAGAGACTCTCGGGGAAAGTTGAAATAATTTTGTGTTCGAGGGCAATTTAGTATGGATTTCTTTAAAATTTTTCAAATTCACATGCCCCAATAACTGAGGGCATCGTTAGAAATTTTAACTCACAAGGAGGCAGTGATTTTTTGCATGTTAAAAGAAAAAATCACTCCATGCGCTGGTTTAACTCGTCGCGATTTTTATTTGATTGATTGCGTAAATGGTGCTTACCTGAAGCAACAAAGTGAAGATATGTGTGTTTTCTACAAACGCCTTATTATGCCGTTGGCAAGTGTGCAAACAGAGTTAGATATATGTCTGATATCAGTCAAACGAAAAGGGCGACCTCCTGGGTGAGTGCTTGGCGTAATTCTCTTTTCTAGAATTAAAGAAGTACCGCCTTCATGCGGTTCAGTTCCAGCTATAAACTACTGTGTCCTCTCAACAAAAAAAAAATAAAACTTGGAACAATGTGAACACCCATAGTGCATGTGAAATAAAGCATTTCAAGGAAGTTATTCTAAGTTTTTCTTTGACAAAAAAATTACCGTAACTTTCATGAGAATTTCTGGCTTAATCTGGGAAACGCTCATTGTGAGTTGAAGGACATTCAGTTTGATTTCAAACGCGACAAACCTGCTTAGAAGGGAGCCTGTTTGATTTGAAAAGTGCACGTCTAGGTTTGATTTCGAATGCGAAAAGCTTGCTTAGAAAGATGTCCTGTTTGATTTGAATAGTGCCCAGTTAAGCTTGAAAAGAGTCCAATTTGACGCTAAATTTGTAAATTTTTCAACATCGTAAATGATGCTAATAGCAAAGGAAATTGTGAGATTTGGACGTGGTCTTTTTGTTGTATTTACTAGCCAAGCGGTTGGAACAACATCGCTAGAATTTTAACGGACGAGGAGTGAAGAATGGACTCAGATAAATCCTGAAGTATGCTCCACGCCTTCTGCTTTTGCCTTATATCGGGGAGGACGTTTGAACACATGTTCGTCTCACAGCATATCTTGGGGGACTGGATGATTCTGTGGTTTATACTTCCAAGGACTTTTTTCAATTAGCTATTGGGAGAAACTAGCAGTGTCTTTTGTACCGGGCCGCATTTTCTATGGTCAGTTTAAGGAGAAGCAAGTCCATTCAGAACTAAGGCTTTCTCGGTCAAGAAGAGCGAGCAGGGATCTCCACTTTTCGAAAAAATTCCTTCGCTTTCTGCGGCTTCACCTTCGCTAATACTAACTCGTAGCCCCATGTGTAGTCTCATGTTGATCTATGAAGCGGGCAGCGGTGTCGCCTTTCGCTGTGGTGGTAAAGAGATCGGGAGGGATAATTATGAGCTAATCGCCGCTTTAAGATGAAGGCCGCAGCGAGAGGAGATTACGGTTCAATATGTAAATTTCCGCTCTGTAACTTCTCCGCAGTGCATGTCTACAATGGATACGAGACAGAAGCTCATGAGAAACGAAACGCTTTGAATTACATAGGCGCTGTGCAATTTCCTGAACTGTTATGGTCCGCTAGTAGTCTCCTGCTCGCCTTTCTAGGCCGCTCTGTTTGCGTTATTCATCTATTCATTTGTTTGTCTTTATTTTATTTTTACAGCCTCGATGCCAACCACTTGAGGCTTAAAGAAATCGAATTGAGTTATTTCATTTTTATTTAACTTGCACACAGTGTAAAAAAGGAACTCATGGAGATGGTATGATAAGTAACATAACGCACTTGAAAAAATTGGAAAAATTCTCAGCAGATCTAATAGACCTTATCTTCTCCGCTTTATATTCTTTTATTTGTTGCCCACTCTCTTTTTTGATAATGTTATTGTACATGTTCGTCTAGGCGTAGAGGGGATTTTGTGGAGGTTATAAGCTGTTGGGCGCATGTTAGCGTAGTAGAAGGAGGCGCCGCCTGTCGAGTACACCTGATTCTAGGTTCCTGGTTTTAGGCCAACTAAGCCTTCCATCTCTTTGGGGTGGGAATTGGTACAAATGCTTTTCGAATCAAATTGGACAATCTTCAAATCAAATTGGATTCATATTGGGGCTTATTCATTGGTTGGTTGCCACTGATCAGCGTATACTTCAAATACACATTCAATTTGCCTTTCGGATATCCTGTGGAAGTGGAAAGCGTGGCGTATCGCGCAATCGATCCAAACAGGGATCGAATAACGCCGTCCCTTATCATTTTATTCTTTATAGGCTGTTATATGGGTAGCTAGAGCGTTAGTTTTAAACATCCATACCCTTCGCTAGAATTGCGATCGCAACTGACAATGTGACTATCCGTTTAACAACTGATAACCTCTGTGACACCAGCTCTAGGCTTAAGCAGACATGCATTATGTTGGTCAGAAAGTCTTGGGTTGCTTAAAACTTTTCTTCTTAGTTTTTTATCAAACATACAATGGAATTTGCTCAACAATTTGATCGCCACCGTTATTTACTACGATCTACCATCTAACTCAGGAATGGGGAGCCTGGGAGTCAAAGAATTCGCTGACCGCCCTCTCAACATCTTCATTTTTGATGATTTATGGTCTTCTTTGCTAGGCATGCTTTAAGGGGCGAAATTAGTGATAGTCAGAGGAGCAATATCAGGGGAATAGGGTGGATGTGAAACGGCCTCTTAGCTCAGTGCTTCCAATTTTTCACCTGTCTCTTTAGCTACGTGCAGCCAGCATTTTCGCGAAGAAGCTGGACAGAAGCACCTCTGTGCCGTTTTTCTCGAGCACTGTTCGCCAGTTTCTGGAGGTAATTGAGCTAAATGCTGCCAGTGACTGTGTGTCCTTGCGGGAGCAACGTGTAATACAACGTTCCTTTCGAATCTCAGAAGCAGCAAAGGGGACTCTTCCTCGGGGAAGGACTCATTTTGGCTCGCACTGGCTGGTCTTCTACTCGAGGGAGCCACAAGGCACGATACGCATCAGAATCGCAGAGGACCCAACTCTCATCCGCCGTAATCAGGTGCTCCTTAAACCCCGTTCAATGGGACAGGGATGCTGAAACTCAATTGGATACGCGTATAAATCGCGTGGTATCGGTTAAGACATGAGGGAGTCAGTAATTTTCTGTAGCTGGAGGCCTGGAGGCAACTGAGGGTTGTTGAATATGTGCATCCGAGGATCGTCG
Source organism: Heligmosomoides polygyrus bakeri (assembly GCA_947359475.1). Lineage (NCBI taxonomy): Eukaryota > Metazoa > Nematoda > Chromadorea > Rhabditida > Heligmosomidae > Heligmosomoides > Heligmosomoides polygyrus. Next base: position 23,397,609 of record OX375865.1, on the reverse strand, counting down.
CAAGACTGCTGGTACTAAGCTTTAAATCCTCTTCAACCTCCGTCCCTGTCGCGCACCAGGTTGCTACGATGCGACGCAGTAGCTCAAGGACACGAAGAGCATAATATCGTTAATTTGGGAATCACACCAAGAAGGCCTACTCCACTTGGAAAGTAGACATTGGATCTGATGTCGATTCGGATAATTCCGGTCCATCATTTTTTAAACACTGGTTAAAAGGACTGTACGAATAAGCACAGTTCTGTGATTCTTTTTCGATGCCATACAAGTCCATATAGGTCTCGTCCAGAATCTCCGGACCGAGCTCACCGACCTCTCAGGTTAGCACAATTCAAATAAGAGTGATTTTCGCCAGATCGGATTTTCAGAAAATTCAATTCATTTTGATTAATCCGATTCCGGTACCCGATGCAAGATCCGAAGACAAATAAGTTGTTTGAATCATCCCAAAATCCTTTTTTTAAACCTACCCTTATGTTTATTTATTTATTTATGCACAATGGTGTGCGCTAAAACAATGACAATGGTATTACCAGGCAACAAAAAAACCAAAAAAAACCTAATGCTGTGAAAAAAAAACACTTGAACGAAGAAAAGAAGGAAAAAAACGAAACAAACATATGAAAGGCAAAGCAAAACAACAATCAAGCTGAGATGTTGGCAAACAGATGTCCAGAAACGGCAAGAAATGAGAATAAAAAAGACTCAGTTGCTGTTCACTTTTTTGTTATTGACTATTGGTTTGAAGTGCTAGTTTGCTAGTTTTTTTAGTCATGCTTATGTTTATTATGCCATAAACGGCACACGCGAGATAGAACCAGATAAACACAAACAAACAAGTAACGAACATTAGTAAGGAACACGATCATAGCAAAAACTGCATATATTCGATCTCCAGGCCTAGATTCCGTCAAACTTAGGTAAAATTTTGGATGAGTGGCGCGTAAGCTGAGGAATGGAGTGGGTCTTTGAAAGGTTTTTACCCTCACGTGAACCATCCCAACATCCGGGGCTTTTCGAAAGCGTCATTATTTGCATAATCCTTTTAACCGGGTTTCAAGAAGAGCCAAATTCGAATTATTCGAATTCATGTCGGATCCAATGTCTACTGTATGTATTAAGAGATAAAAGGTTCATCTAAAATGTGGTGCAATAGGAGACTTAACCTCTCCTAAAACCTTGAACACGGCGCTACCTCCCCCTCAGAGCGATGCCACATTACGACCGCGTTCGATTCTCGAACCTCAAACTTGCGCCTACCAGCGAAAAGCGGCCCGTGATCCCTCTAACAAGAGAGTACGAATGCTCTCAAAAGAGGGAGATCCATGTTCTATAGAGTTGTGCTTCTCTCCTAATACCGTTGCGAATTCCGGATTGTCTGTGGATTGAAGACAATGTGCCTTTGTCGGTTTTCGGGCAGCTTTCGAGTTCACTTCAGTTCGCGCTAGTGTGCAGTCCCTCTGCTTCGGCCGCATCCTCTGACTGGACGGCAAAAAGGACTATCAGAGTCTTCGAGGTGTCGGCGCCGGGTTTTTCCGCCCAGGAATTCGTAATGGCCGCCGCTCTGGATGACCGGGCGAGAGCGCCGAACGAAATGTAACGCGTCGCGCAACACTGTGTAATCGAAGCGCAATAGACGGCTGTTCCGTGTCATCGCCCTCGGAGAACGCCGCGACCCCGCACTGGCCGCTGGTCAGTGATCGGCCTGTTTGCGGTCGTCGCGAAACTGAAGCTGCTCCTGGTCTGCTTGGAAGAGTCATTTCGTTCACTGGTTATGCATAGGAAGAGAGTTAATCATGGGCATACCAGGATTGGGCGTGCAATAGGGCAGACGGGGGAGGCGCCGGTTGTCGGGTGCATGCGATTGCAGATTGCTGGATCGAATTCTCGCCAGGCCAATCAAGCCTTACATCCCTTCAGCTTGGGTGAAGCCTCGGAAGGATAAAGCACTATCCATCTATTAACGTCCGCAAGTCATTGTAGTGACCAAATTTGCATTTAAATTGCTTCCACGACATCCTGTGGAGCCAGAATGCTTGGCGCATCCCAAGAAGGACTTATTGACGCTGTTTTTCATCCTTTTATGCTAGAATATAGGATAATATTAGGATTAGATAGCAAGCGATTGATGTCAGCTCCAATGTTACGGCTAATTCGTTGAAGTCCTACTACCTAATTACCCATTTTCTTGTTGTAATTTTCGATTTTATTTATTCATTTATTTATACGTCAAATAGACATGTACAGTACGCTAGAATGAAAACGGTCAACAACCATGCTATAAAAACCAGAACACTAGATCACCCGGCAGTGGCAACACTTTGGAAACAAATTTCAAACTGAGAAAAAATAAGTGGCACAGAACTTGCAACTGAGCCAAGAGACAAGAGCATGGCCCTCTAAACGTGTGAATTTGTAACTAATTCATGTCCAAATTCACACCAAGACTACCTGCCCATTTTAGTATTATTTCGAGTACTCTTAGAATTGATGTGTTGTGTTGTGTTCTCGTTACTCAGTATTTTTTCACATGGTTACTCGTGTAATAAACATCATCGATTTCCTTTGAAAATGCTCTGGATGCGCTTGTGTTTCGATAGCTTCGTGGTGGGAAAAGTTGCACACATAGAGGATCTGTTATATTGGGGAGGGGATGCGAAAATTCTTTCTGTACAGCTCGGAATTCAGGGTTAATTGATTGGGTATATCAATGCACGCTTACGTCACTCCTATTTTCTCCCTTACGATAAGAAAGCAGTGTGAAGAGGAGGAGAAAAGGGCCCCAAGCAGCAATTTTGATTCCGAATAGGATAGAGATAGAGAGAAGCAGCTTTCAGTTTCCTACTGTTTTCCACTGTTCCAGCCAGTTCAGAACTGTTTCGTTAAATCATAATTGAGTTGTTAAGCAGACTCGAAGTTGTACCAAGTCCTCCTTGTCTCCCGGCCTGTAGGCGAATAGCAGGGAAGCGGCTATTAAGTTTTGAGTAACCCGTAGATAATTTGATCGTTCTGTTTGTTGTTGGATCTGTTCTGCTGATGTTTTTGTTGAGTTTGTTTATCTGACGTGTGCCTTATGCTGCGTAATATTAGTAAATAGTAATAGTAATAGTAATAGTCTCGTCCACACTCTTCAATATCGTGCTGAGCTTGAAGTTTTGATGTTGAGGTTTTCCTTTCGTTTCGTTTCTCCCATTGTTTTTGCAAGTATACTGTATCCATATAGTTGTCTGTGCGCTCAATTGTGGTTCAGATAAATAAGTAAATAAGGAAAGAATAGGAAACGAAAGCTAATATAAAACGCGTTTGCTGTCAGCGCAAGCGCGCTATAATCGGCGTTCTTGTCAGTAGATTCGAGCTATACTTCTCGTCTATAAACTTTTCTGTGGTCTCTATCCATCAGTTGCTATAGCAGTCTGTTCTGGTTTTGTAATCTGTTATTTATTTATTTATTTATTACATGGCTAAAATCCATGTGAAGAACAATATAATTAAAAACAGTGTAGAATGACATCCACATGACATTGGCTAACGATCCAGACTAAAGTGTAATAGAATGATTAGAAAGTACATGCGATAAAAAAACACCCAGATAATGAAGAATAGAAAAGAGAACAAACCAGAGGGGCTCTGCCACAAGATCTCGTTATGTCCTAGAATTATTCATGCATTCGTAATAAATGGCTTCAGCTTGTAAGGAATAACTGAGTTTTTGGACAGTTTCATATAATTCGAACCTGCTCTATTAACAAGAAAATTATGTTGAATGGAAGATTTTGCAGTACTTAGTGAAAGTTTCTCTCCTCCACCTCGGGTTCTAGATGGTCTCACCATGAAGAAATCACGTTTATCAAGTCCACAGAAACCATGGAGAATTTTGTGTACCATTACGAGGTCGTATATACAACTAACCAGGAGACTATTTTAACGGTTGGTTGGAACGACCTAAGTGTTGTACATGGGCAGAATCGCCTCTCTGGGAAACAACAAAATGCAAATATCTCCACCCCAATACAACTCTGCGCAGAGTTAGGGACGACGGAAGCTGGGTCGTCGGCGGCGTTAGCCCTCTGCCCGCACGCGAAGGGTGGGCTCAAGTTGGCTGGAAACAGCGGTGACGAGCGAACGATGGTGGCGCAGTGGGAAGAGGGGCGGCGTAATCCCCATAATCGTTGTTTCCAACCAACTTGTGCTCGCCCTCCGCGTGCATGCAGAGGGCTAACGCCGCCGACGGCCCAGCTTCCGTCGTCCCTAACTCTGCGCAGAGTTGTATTGGGGTGGAGATATTTGCATTTTGTTGTTTCCCAGAGAGGCGATTCTGCCCATGTACAACACTTGGGCCGTTCCGACCTACCGCTGAGATAGTCTCCTGGTAAGTCGGACCGAAATGTTCCCGCCGCTACAAATGATTATAACTTCAAGTCAGTTTCTTTAACCCATTGACGACCGCGCGGCCCAATTTCGGCCCGCAGTTTTTCTGTCGCGTGGGACCGCGCGGCCCAATTTTAGCCCGCGGTTAAAAAAATGTTCGCTGCAGCGCACTTCCTCGATTTTTCATAGTTTACTAGTATTCATTAGATTCGTTGGATCCCACCAATGCTACCTGCACAGTGGTCTGAGAATCATTTACTTCTAACGAAAGCTTTGATAAAAAAAATCAGCACAACACACTATTCAAACCTCAAATAAATAGATACTACTCACGAGCAGCTACGTATATCTTACAAAAATGGTCATGGTTAAGACATCTAGTCAAATTTCTTGCGAAAAACTTGAACCCAATTTAGAAAAAATATTTCAAACACTTGCTACATCGTGTGGTCACCTTATTTGCATGATTCGTGACGAACGTGCGCCCTTTTCTGTGCTGACCTTTTCGTAGCAGCAAATACATCTTCTACGCTTTGCTTCGAACCTGTTCCGGCCTTTTCCAATATGTGGCTCACCCATTGGAGAGGGAGCTTCATTTGAAATACCGTGAAGTAGTGAGTGCACGAGATTCGAGCCTCAAGGCGGTCCCAGCGCGCGGTCCCACGCGCCAGACACGCGATTTGCCGCGCGGTCGTCAATGGGTTAAGGCTCAAGTACCTGGTATCGAGATTACAAGCTGTTATAACGAACATTGTTGCGATCAAAATTCTAGCGCAAGGCAGGACTTGAACCCGCACCTCCTGCTGACCGGACTGGATGCTACACTATCATTACAGTGGTGGGTCAAGCATAAACCCTGAAGTAGTGATACCTTTCGTCGGGGGCGCGCCATGTTTTGCTTCCTCGGAATACATTTGATCTCGGAATGCGCTCTGGTCCTTCCTAATGCTCTGTGGAAGTCAGTAGATGGATAGATGAATGTACCTTTGGAAGACTGATCAGTGTGTCACCCTTGTAAAATAGTTCCTTGTATTTCTGCTCTATTCGGCTAGCTTGCTTACTAGGTTTCCTTATGAACTATAACAGTAATACACCATCATATTCCAAAAACGATCCTTTGATAGTAACGTAGAAGCTTTGCGTTGGTTCACGGAGGCTAGCATTTCAGTATTTTCGCAAATCATTTTTGGTTATTGCCCATTATTCGTTCTTTACGTGTAATTCATACCTGCTAATTTGAACTGTTTTTTTTTTTCAATAAAGAAGCAAACCAAGGGTTGCCATCGGTACTTCTATTTCTGAAAGCAGCGGGAGATAGAGTGCAGGCTTTTTCCATGGTATCACCTAAGCGTTGGCGCGTGTAGCGCAGTCGGAGGAGGCACCGACTGTCGTCTGCACCTGATTCCAGGTTCCTGGTTCAGATTTCCCGCCCAGGCCAACCAAGCCTTCCATCCCTCCGGGGTCGGTGAATTGGTACCGGTGTTGTCTGGGAAGGATAAAGTGCTGACTTGTTCATCGGCTGGCCACCGCAAGTCATTGTATGGCCAAATACGCATTTATGTCGCCTCCACGAGGGCTAGTCGCCCGGTCGCCGGTCGGTCGATTTCCATAACCAGCCAGCGTTGAAACCTGGTCTCATACTCGTCAACCACGCATGGAAATTCATGTACGCGATGACGCATCGTTTATCCTGGGCCATCGCAGGTCTTTTCCTCCCCGCTCTATTGGATTCAACGGGGCTGAAAATGAAATTCAATCGGTGTCCTTTGCTGAATCAATGGAGTGAGGACGCAAAATCTGAAATCTGAGCAGCCTGTGAAGGACGAATTGTGCGCTTAGCGTTACCAGATCGCCGCTGGAGGTTTTGTTTTTCAATGTGCATGTGGACTTCCGCTATCGTTATCCTCTGCCTTCTGCCTCTTATTTTATTCTTTTTCTGCTTGCTGCATCAATTTTTGCTGAGGAATGCGAGTCTAACTGGATTTAGCTGAGACTGTAGCCTAATTCTTGCGTGTTTAAAGAGGTAATTCTTAGTTGAAGTTGAAGTCTTCTGAGAGAAGTTTGTTTGAAGAGGTATAACCTATGTTTATGGTAGAGAGAAGGCGGAACATTTTAACAAATACAGAGCCAAAGCACTGCAACCAGACCAAGATTGTGTTTTCCTCTTAATGTGGCTCATTTGTTTGCTAAAATTAGGGAAAAATAGTATAGGAATGTCATGTCCAGAACTCGTCTTTGAGTCCAGCTGCTGCAGTACCGACCGTTTCTCTCGATCTTTGGACAGAGAAGTCGCAAAGAAACGCATTTTCAGCCGGCCGCTTTTTGATAGCGCTGTTCAAACTGCTTGCTTTGAAAAATAAATCTGATATTCTGGATCAGCATTGAATGATCTATCCGATGAAGAGAAAAAAACCCCCAATAAATGTTTGAAATGTTGGTTTAATGAGTCATACTCTGGTCATACGCTGCGTGAGATAATTAAAGGTCACATTCTGAATATAGCTCATCGATTCAAAATTTTAAATATTTACTGGGCGTTTTTCACTTGATCGGATAGATCATTCGATACTGATACCAAAAATCGGTTTTTTTAAAGTATGGAGCTTGAACAACGCTATCAAAATGCGTTTTTTCGAGATTTTTCCTCCCTAAGACCAAAATTGGGGCCCGTATTGTAGTTACTTATTGTTACGAGGAAGAAAGAGGGCTAATCCGTTCGTTCTGAATGACGTGGGCCAGCTCGGCCCACCCACGTCGGTTCCTGCCCGAATCCAATCAATGGAATAGTTATCCGCTCCAGTAATACCACATGGGAGGGAGCGCTGCAGCGGCGCGCGTTTTTGAGTGACGGCTAGTCCGACAGGCATATTGGCATCCTCCATTCGCATTTTCTTCCTCCGATTTCTTCTCAGAACTCGTTCAATTGTTGTGTTGAAAATTCTCGAGCAAGTTTTGGGACTGGTCCCTGTAAGTATTAGCAGAAATTTTCAGCTTCTCTGAAAAGGTTTGGTTTTTGAAAAATTCCTGATTTTTTCAAATTCTGCTTGCTGTTTGCTAGTCGGTAATGGTAGCCTTTGTTACTCCCAAATGAAAAGTATAAAAGGTCAAGGGTAAAAGTCGGCGTCAGTGCTTAGGCTTGTAGTATGCGCCACGCATTCGACTTCTACGGGACATATGTAGTGGAGAAATCTGAACACGAATTTGGAGTGCATAATGGATTGAGGAAGCAGATAACTGAGGAGGTCAGTGTATTATCTTTCTATGATAAGTTCGGTACCAATTAACCAATTAACTGTTACAGAAGCCATTGTAAGGAGCTTTCGGATATATCCTAGTCCGGGGGCACATAAGTAAAAAGTTTTGTAACAAATCTACTTGAGACTTACCGAGCGACCTCTACGGAAACTCCCCATGGGACCTAAACAAAAAAGTCACAAAGAAAAAACGAAAAAATTACATTTGTTGCGGTTGTAAGCATGCAAAGTTGTGTGCCCTCCTCACCATGTTAGATCCTGGTTATAACATGTCAGCCGGCGGTCAGCACGCGGTACCACTATTCCATCGCTCTTTGCCCGCCGAGACGGTTGTAAACTGCTGCGATTTTTTTGTTCGTTCGTCTTTGGTTTCTTTTAGGTTCCACCTCGTTCTCTAGGAGTCGCTCGGTCAGTCTCAATTCATTTTGTTACCTAGTTTTTAGTTGTGTGTCCCCCCCCCAGGATAAGAAAGCTTCGGATAGATCCGGAGCTTTCTTATCCTGGCTATGTAGATGAGCTGCTGTGGTCGTAGACGGAAGTGGAACTATGTACACCTAAAAATTCGAAGGTACTATGGCTACGGATAACAGAGTTTTTCAATGGCAGGCTGCAGTATTTGCAAACATTTTTGGAAAAACTGTAAACTTCAACCGATTCGTACTGTTTTACTGGGCTTGCATGATTTTCAGCTGAATCTGGTCTTATTGTTGTTCCTTTTTCTCATCATTTTCGTGTTTCTGGTACTTTAATTTTGAGGTATTTGGTATACTTGAAGAGCACTCTTTCTGTTATGTAAACAACTAATTAACTAAATAAATAAACAAATATCTTTTGCTCTTAGACATAAAATGTCACCCATTTCACTCGTAGGTTTTTTACACCAAGTATTTTCTAATGTGCTACATCCTTGTTAAATGCATTATTTTTGTGCGCACAACATTATGCGAGTAATAAATAAATAAATAAATAGGACATTAGTATTAGTTGTATATATTAGTGCTGTACCAAACGCGAGGTTGTAGGTAGATGCTCATTTTGGCCTCACGCTTCGACTGAACCGCCGTCATCAGAGGCTCATGAATCCCCCACAGCTGCGGCGTTGTCGCCGTATGGTCTGTAAGCCAGCAAGGCGATTGCCGAGCGACTACGCCCCGGCTGTGGTGGATCCTTGGGCCTCTGATGACGACTGTTCAGTCGAAACGTGAGACCGAAATGCACATCCATCTACAACCTCTGTGTTAGGCAGAGCACTAATATATACAGCTGAAACTTGCCATGCCGAGGTTCCAAGAAGAGAGACGCTGAAGATTATTCGTGTTAGAGCAGTAGCAGTAAGGAAACATTTTATAGGAGTTTTTTTTTTGTCCCCTAATAATCGGGAATGGTGGCTGTTTTGGTCTGTCGTTTTGACTTTTTTCTTACGTATTTTTTTATTTAATTTGTTATGGGGGCGCGTGTAGCGCAGTCGGAGGAGGCGCCGACTGTCGCTTGCACCCGATACCAGGTTCCTGGTTCGGATTTCCCGCCCAGGCCAACCAAACTTTCTATCCCTCCGGGGTCGGTGAATTGGTACCAGATATGTCTGGGAAGGACAAAGACTGACTTGTTCATCGACTGGCCACCGCAAGTCATTGTGTGACGAAACACGCATTCATATCGCCTCTACGACATCCGCAGAAGTAGAATGTGCTGGCGCATCCCAAGAGGGATTGAATAACGCCGTCCTTTATCTTTTATCCTTTATCCTACCTTGTTATGTCCACATAGAGTGGTGATTTTGTCGGCACGATATCTTGCAAATAAATGAATAACTAGACAAACTTTTTGTCAACTGGCTGCACCTCGCTTAGTTCGGATTCTCTTGAGCGGCTTCCAGTAAAGTAGTCCATTCACTTGTTGCTTGCTAGAGTCCCCAGTTACCCTTCCTCTCTCGAAGGACGGATGGCATCGTATTCTTCCTTAGTTCGGTTGTCCATTAATTGATTTATAATTTATGTCTCATCAACGTGAAATACTTATACAACCCCTGATTGAATGGTCTCTTTACAGTCATAATGTAAGTTTTTGAAAATCTGTTTAAGCCAAGAACCTAGTAGTGTTCTTTTGTGTTTCCTTGGAAGTTTTCTGATTCGGCTTTGAAGTTCCTGAAAGACTTGTGAAGTTAAAGTCAGTGATAGCAGCATAAATACATGCAGTAGAAAGTTTAGAATTTTTTCGCACAGCTTTTGTAGTTCACAAACCTTCACTCTTAAAAACCTTTGGCCTTAAAAAATTTGGTTCATTTAGTTCAATGGTTCCTTTGGTTTCGATCAGGAGCGGCTCATGATTTTTAGGTGGAAAACAGTAAAATATTCCTCTTTTCCGGTTTTCCCAAGTGGTTCTTTTCATAGAGCAGCTTCTATCGGTTTGTTCTAGAAAATTCTTTCTTAACTTCTCCCTGTCATTTCATTTTCGTTTGTTGTTTATTTGTTTCTTCTTTGTCTTTCAAATTCTCTGCGTCATTATCTTCTCGTCGGTATTTCTACTGAGTGTGTGTGCTTTTTGAAGCCGATTGTCCTTTCCCACATGGGAGATTTCTTCGTCATGTAATGAATAATAATAGTAATAACTATTCTAGAAACTACATATGCACACAAGTCTCAAGCATGGATTTGTTGTAGGAAACGCTTCCACCTTTGTGATTTTTCTGGCAGATTTTTTAAAAAGTCCCCAATTGCCTGCTTCCAGGATTACGGTCCTTCTCCTGTGTTGCTTCACCATTAACAAGGGAGGTCAATGAGCGTCCCGTGGCAATTTTAAAAGTGACCTATTGAGGGTTGTAGGGGACTGTAAGAGAAGCACCGTAGTGGTTTTCAAATTTCCTGCGGACACTTGGGTAGGTCACAAATTGCAAAAAAACCGTATCAGTTCAGTGCGGTCCGATAAAGCAAAACAAACGTCTGGGACTGCCATCTCGTGGTTAGCATCTAACCTTCAGAAGGTTTGGAGCTGAAACAGTAGCGGAGTTACAGCGATTTCACAATTTGCTAGCTAGCGATACAGTAACGGAAGTGAAACATTGAGGTGCGCCGCTCACCACGAAGGGCGCAGCGACTGGATGGCGGAGTGGTCATGGGGGCGGGTTTGCGGGAAGAGGGTCGGGGGTTCGAATGCGGAAGTGCTAATCCAGGATTGTTGGTCTTGCTTCATCCACTTTGGTCGATATAAAGTGTATCTTCACCACGCTAGTGTACCATACTGACATTATAGCTTTATTTTAACCTGGATGATACGATATAAACACAAAAATAAACGCTCGAAGCAACCGTGTTCATAATACCATAAATAGTTCGATTGGACATTGAGGAGGAGCAGGCAACTTTTCTTTGCCTACAAAATAGATAACTTCAGAACTCCGAAGATAGAGGAAAATTATTATTGTTTTATTTTTATTTATTATTATTTACTATTTATTTATAATTTATATTATCTTTTAATTAATTATTTAATTGATATATATTTTGGTTTTTTTTCGACCCCTCCTCGACCTCTGAAGAGAAAGTGTAACAGTGCCAATCTGTCTTCTTCATCCTCAACCAACCATATTGCAAGTGATCTCACGGCCGTCACATACAGCAAGCTCCTTACTGTTACAAGGAGACGTAATACCATCCACATCATTGTCATCGTCCGGCTACCAGGCTACAGCCTGCGCTTCGTTCAAGTCAAGCTAACACCACGAACGAGAGAACAGGCGACTTTTCTTCGCAGTTCCTCGGTAGCATTCAAGGGCCTGCCCTAACTAGAAAATAAATAATATACTTTTTCTTGACCGTCTTCGTTAGGCATTGACGGTGGGTCTGTTCGCACTACTCCGTGACTCCAAAAGTCGAAGAGAGATTGAAAAAATGGATAAAAAGATTTATCTTTATTTTCATTATTTATTTATTTATTACAGTCCTCTACAACCCTTAATAGGTCACTTTCAAAATTGCCACGGGACGCTCATAGACCTCCATTGTAAGTTCCGAGGCATCTAATATACTTGTGCTCGAATAATCGAATTCGAATAATTATTCGAATAATTTATTCGAATTCGATTTTCGATTATTTGATTATTCGAGTTTCGCAAATTCGAATAATTATTCGAATTCGATTATTCGAGTTTCGTAATTTCGAATAATTATTCGAATTCGATTATTCGAGTTTCGGAAATTCGAATAATTATTCGAATTCGATTATTCGAGGTTCGAAAATTCGAATAATTATTCGAATTCGATTATTCGAGGGTCGAAAATTCGAATAATTATTCGAATTCGATTATTCGGGGTTCGAAAATTCGAATAATATTCGAATTTCGAATACTTGCTTGTTTCGAATGTGACATAATGATGATCTTTGTAAGCGACGTTCATTCCGGTGACGACTGTTTTCGATAGCACACCGTCGAGGATCTCGCCGTTACGAAAACGACTACTAGTGTATTTAGTGTACCGCACTAGATCTTGTTCAAAATAGGTCTACTAGGGGTAATCTGCCATGGGAAGAACGAATATCATAGTCGTTTTTTTTTGCATAAATGCTTTATAAGCCAATTATATTAAGTTCAAATCGCCCTAGGCCTTGCGAAATAGCGCGCGCTGGTAGGAGGCGCAGAAACCGCCCCATACACTAGCGCCCGAAAACGCATTCAAATATTTATTTATTTATTTATTTATTTTTATACGCGCGTATAAGTATAGGGGTATATGCATATATAAGTTCACATATGATTCAAACACAAGATAACAGGTGACTAAATAAGTGACTTGTGGCTTGCACAATACGCAATACCTCAAAAACGACATCAAACTACAAAGTTTTCTGGTGATACGTGGCAACCAGTCTTTCAAATTGCCTTTGGGTGTTTGGTATATTGTTTTCCTTTAAAGGCTTCAAAAATTCAACCCCTGCTCCATATGTGAAAAATGCGGATCTTACCTTGCTTTTGCTCTGGGAAGTTGAATTTTCCATTGAGCACCTCTTGTAGGAGAAGAAGAGACCGAATAAAACTAGAGGGCACCATACCATTTATCAACTTGTAAATCATGACTAGGTCATATTTTTTCTATTATACGATACGCAAGAGCACGTTAGTTAAGGATCATCTTCCTGGGCAATGTCAAAGGTGCCGTGGTATGCTGTTGTAATTGTAATATATCCGTGAACTCCTATCCAAAATTTCCCAGTGAAGCTGATCCGCACCAATTCAATGCTAGCTACTTCTCTTTTGCATTAAGACTAAACACAGCGGTACCGTAGTGCAGGTGTAGTACAAGTTCTAGTTCAGTGCTAGTACATAGTACAAGTGCTCAGTCACGCACTTGCTGTTGATGTTGCAGTATCACTAAGCCAAGAACAATCAATTCAAGCTGCTTGCTCTACCAACTCAGCCTTCTTCACTCCCTAGCAGTACAGATGGCAATATTTGAGAACCCTATTGTGCTAACCTTACTGGGTGCGTGTAGCGCAGCCGGAGGAGGTGCCGGCTGTCGCGTGCACCCGATACCAGGTTCCTGGTTTGGATTTCCCGCCCAGGCCAACCAAGCCTTCCATCCTTCCGGGGTCAGTGAACTGGTACCAGACTTATCTGGGAAGGAGAGAGCGCAGACTTGTTCATCGGCTGGCCACGGCAAGTCATGTATGGCCAGATACGCATTCAAATCGGCTCCACGATATCCCGTAGAAATAGAATGCTTGGCGCATCCCAAAGGAGATTGAGTACTGCCGTCCTTTATCCTTATCCTTTATTGTGTTCCAACCTTGATCAGGTGAGTAGTTTTATGAAGCCAGTATGGAGCCATCCAGCCCTCCCCCCCCCCCACCACTACGCTTAATATCGGCATCTCCAGAAGGTTCAGTGATGTCGAATCTTCTTCTGATCAGTGCCTTCGTCCCCAAGGTCATTCGACGACCCACTTGATGCCCCAAAGCACGGTCCTCCACTTCACTCTAGCCCCAAATTGACTGCAGGCAGCTCCACTCCCCATCCTCGAACAGTGGACCTCAGGCAAAAATTGAAATTCTCTATAGGTATTGAGCTTCTGATCGATTTTGATCCTACGACAAAATGCCTTTTTGTCGGAACCGATCGTTCCCAGCGCTTCTATTAGGTTGGTGCAAAAGTGATGTAGGTTTTTTTGTTTTCCTTGTTTCAACACTATTTTTAGCAACAAACTAAGACCATTTCATAAGGTATTATACATTGTTGGAAAGGTTATTACATGCGCTTTCTAAGTATGTATTAGGCTGTCCGGAAAGCTCTCAGCGTTTTGAGTGAACTACCATAACTTTCTCAAATCTTGTCGGGTTTAGTCGAATCAGCACACTGTTACCGACGGGCCAACAGTCGACTTATTCCATCAGCGAAAAAATTATGTGGTGAGATTGAGATTTTTGTGATGAGATTCGACAAAATCCATGGAAGCTGTTTTGGCTTAGTCCTGATTGGTGAAGGTTCTACAGCGAGAAAGTTCTGGAAGTGTTTGAAAGGGTGGTAGTCGGTTGATGAGAGGTCTGGAGAATATGGCGGGTGAGGCAGAACTTCAACCCTTAATTCGTTCAATTTTCGAGTAGCGATTTGTGAAACGTGTGGGCGAACGTTATCGTGCCAAAGAATCGGGCCTCTTCTGTTGACCAATGCTGGCTGAAGTTAATGCAGTTTTCGGTGCGTTTCGTCGATTTCCTTCCAGTTGGTGTCTGCCGTGATCGCTTGGCCTATCGCCAAAAAGTTGTAATGAATCACACCAGCCGCCGACCACCACACAGTCACCATCACCTTTCTTTGTTGGAGACTCGCCTTTGGAAAATGTCTATGGGATACATCGGAGTCCAACCACTGCCCGGAACGTTTCCTGTTATCATACAGAAACCACTTTTCATCACAAGCGATGATTCGATCCCGAAACGGGTCAGTTTTGTTGCGTAAAAGTAGAGAAGAACAAACCTCGAAACGTGACTATTTTTGCCGCTCACTCAACTCGTGGGGCATCCACTTTTTGAGCTTTTTCACCTTCCCAAGGCGTTTCAAAGCATCTTCGAGGCTGAAATCTCCGGTCCAAGATTTACTGAACCACTGGCATACAGTGCTTTCTCCAGAACTATTAGGCCCCCACACTTGGTTGATTTGTCGGGCTGTCTCGGCTGCGGATTGTCCCAATTTGAAGTTAAAATTAAATATCTTTCGGAATTACTCCTTCGACATCCTTCGAAAAGCCCATTAAGAACAAAATTGTAATAAAAAGTTGAAACATAATTTATTTAGCCAGATAGAGCGAAAAATTCTGTACAGAAAGTAGCATTAATGCGCAATGCAAGTTGAATTTTTACTCAATAATAGACGATGAAGAACAAACAGTAACAAGAACAAACAGTAGTAACACAAAACGCTGAGAACTTTCCGAACAACATAATATATGGAACTTGATTTAAGTCGGTTGTTTAAAAATAATTTGGTTTTTATTTTTAGATGTCCAAACGCGATTTTCGTAAAATTTTCCGACTTTGGCTGATGTCGGGGAACCTCTTTTTGATTCAGCCACTAGGCAAACGCGCCTGTTATCATAAAGTATTTATCTCTCATCGGATGTCACAATCCGATCGAGAAACGGATCGTTGGCATTGGGCAAAAGATGGGCCGACGATATCTCAAGACGACGATTTTTCTGACTTTCGGTCAATTTAGTTTCTTGGTCTTCCCAGTTTGCTTCAAATGGCGAGCAACTGTAGTGTGATCGACGTCGAGAACCTCGGCAATATCTCGCGTGGTTTGCGCGGATCAGCTTCGACTGACGCCTTCTATGGATCATTATCAACGGCTCTCATGTGGTTCGTCTTCGAGGCTGGTGTTGCCGGCACGAAACTTTTGGAACCATTTCGTACTGTGCATTAGTTGATCCTTCCCTGGTCCCATACTTCGTTTATATTTTGAGCGGTCTGAGCGGAAGTCCGGCCCAGTTTCAACTCGCAGAAGTAAATTTGACGAAAAACGCGTTTAGACATCTGAAAATAAAAACCAAATTATCTTTTTAAATAAGCGATTTGAGTTAAATTCCATATACATACATAGAAATCGCATATAATGAGCTTTCCAACAATGTATAACACCTTATGAAAAGTCTTATGGTTAGTTCATTGAAAAATAGTGTTAAAACCAAAAAGACAGAACACCTGCATTTCTTTTGCACCAATCTAATAATGCTAAGTTGAACAGAAAATTTTTCCACACGGGACCGCTACGGCAGGGACGGGCTGCCTAACTGTCATTGACATACAAACAAAGAAACTTCACTTTCAAGCTCCAATCAACAATATCGATCGATATTGACCTCTCGATCAAAACCTTTCACTCGCTATAAAGCACACGTTTTTTGCACTCCTCCGTCATTACTCAAGAAGGTTGTTGCATCATTAGCTATACTTACCAGTTGGTTAGTACATTTTTGATTCCATTCGTGTAAAGAATATAATTTGTCTACAACACCTCTTCATCTTGAAACAGCTTGGCTGTTCGAAAATAAAATGGCCCATGCGCTGTACTACCGAGGTCGAAAAAATAGTTATTCATACTTCGCTACGAATTGGGTTGCTCATCACCAATCTGACATCGGTTTCTGAATTTCCTGTTTCTTATGCCAGGTTAACTCTTTCACGACACGCGTATTTTTCCCGCGCGCCGAATGAATACGTTTTTTGGCTTGCTTAATGGGGAAATCAAAAATGCTCACCTTTCCACTTACAAGGAGCTCGAAGAACGTAAATGACATTTGTTGCCATGCTTTTGTTCAGAAATGCGTTGGAAATGGCGATAAAAGCTCTCACTGACGATAAATCGCAAAACGCAATAACAATGGTGTGTGCGGGAATCGAACCCATGACCACTCTCTGTGAAGCGAAAACACTTCCGCTGCGCCGCCGCCTAAGGTGGCCAGGCCGCTAACGACAATGCTGATTGCGCAACACTGTATCCACGCTGCATCAACACACGCGGCACACATTCCGCAGCCTTTGGGCAGCTAGTGCTTGCTTATGAAATCCGTTTGGCAAATTTGGTATTAATATTTGTAATCAGCGTTTCGATCTCTTTCACAAGACGTAGGTATGTCCGAAGTTCCATGGGAAGCTGAAGGCATTCCGCGGTTAGTGGTTCCTCCTTTACGGGTCTCCCGTACTCTTTCAAATTGCCAAGCACGTTGGACGACGTCTTCGGCACGTCAGCAGAACTCCGACCAACTTTGGACGACGTTTTCGGCATGTCTGTTGAACACTCACCCACGTTGGACGACGTCTTAGTTAAAGGAAAAATCTCACTGTCCTTTTTATGTGTGAAGTTTATTCGATTATTCGATTTATTCGGATATTCGATTATTCGTTCGTTCGAATAACTGAAAAATTGGGTTATTCGATTATTCGGAAATTCGAATAACCGAAAAATAGGGTTATTCGATTATTCGGAAATTCGAATAAGCAAAAAATGGGGTTATTCGATTATTCGGAAATTCGAATAAGCGAAAAATGGGGTTATTCGATTATTCGGAAATTCGAATAACTGAAAAATTGGGGTTATTCGATTATTCGTTCATTCGAATTTTTGAAAAATGGGGTTATTCGATTATTCGGAAATTCGAATAACCGAAAAAATGTGGTTATTCGATTATTCGTTCATTCGAAAATTTTTGGAAAAGCACAAGTATAGCATCTAAGGTTTCAAGAGCCGTTCGGGTGTGTGTGGCTAATGCGGAACGGTGTAAAGTGTGAGCAGAGATAAAAGAGGAGGCTGCCCCCTGGGTTCTGTTTGCTCAACGCGTTGTCCCGACTCGTCAAGGTAAGCTCGATGTGGTGACCATCGCAACATACCGCCGTACTTATAGATGCTATCTTGGAGCGCACTCCATTCAACTTCCTTGTACCTTGTAAATGGCGTAAGTGCACCAACCTTCAGCACAGTTTCGTCACCAGCGGATGTGGTGCAGCTGTGGTCTTCTCCTCTGATGCGGAGGAGAGTCCAGGCCGGGCAAGGAAAAAACTGGACGTGGCCAATTTTGGCAGAGGTGGGGTAGATGGGCCACATCCTGGAGTTCCTTGTAGTCCCACGGGCCCTCACTTATATTCTTTTGTTATTTCATCAGTTTTTGTGCTTTGTTTGCTTCTTAGCTTCAAAAGTCTCGGCGTTCATATTCTTGCTAGTAAATTTCAGCCTTGAAATCATAGTGCTACAAATCTTCTTGTTTGCTGATGGCTGCAAGTAGCTTACAGTTGCCGAGGTTGTTGCATGAGGCTTACTGATCTTACATTTCGACTCTTACATGTCATATATACGATTTTCATACTATTTTCGTCTAATTGAACACTTTTTTGCGACAAATTGGACACTCTGCTAAGCTTTTAACTCAAATTGAACGTCTTTCAAATCGAAACCAACTTTTTACAGGTTAAACTGCAGACTCTCCGAGATGCCTAGGATAATTTTCTGTTTAAGGAAATTTGGTATAACCGTTCTTTAATTTTTTTACTTTAGGTGTCCATATGGGCGTAATTATTTTATACATTTTCTTATTTTTTGGAAAAATAATAAATTAACTTTTGTTTTAAGTAAGAGACAGGAATCTTTTAGTGCGCTAATATAGCGAATTGCGCCATGCACTCGAAAAAACATTCAAACAGAAATTTTGCTATCAATCGAGTAAAAACTGCAACGTCGTGAATGAGTGCACGGCGCAACCTCTTCTTTTAGCACCAAAAATTGCCGCCCTCTTTCTCTTTAAAACACCATGTATTTCGTATAGTAAATTCAGCCGAAATTCTACAGAATAAGAAGTTTATGAGCGCCTAGGATGGGAAAGTTACGCGATATTTATGCGCCGGATATCGTCTATATATTCGCCCTCTTCACAAGATTTTCAATCCGGCTGTGTTTATTCTGGTGTACGAGAGTTTGAAGTGTTTGAGTAACTAACTGGTCAGAGTGAGGTGACTCATGCTTTCGAGCGAATGTTTTCGCATTTCGATTGTCAGCTTGACTTCGTTCGTGATCTTCAATGTACTCCTCGACGTTATAATATAAGATAGAGGTCCACTCATTTTCGAAGTAGTCGTTAATGGTTTGCGGAAGCCAGGATACATGCACACTGTTTGCTCTTCTTAGAGAGTCATACTCATTCATCGACATCGGAGATTTGCTAGGGCAGGATCCAGGTCATTCCAAATGTGACGTTTACATAGCTGCGCCGACCTTATGCATCACTTACTAGAGGTGGCGCATTCGTGAACGTCTTATTTATGTTGTTGTTTTACCGAAGGCAGTTCGCTATCTGGTTATTTGGCTTTCCAGCGGCGTTAAGTTAAACTGCTCGAAACATCGTTTTCACGAATAAGTTCTTCGGAAGTTATGAGGTGGACTTTGGAAACACGACATATATGCTCTTGAAAATCAGGAACTTTGCCTTTTTTGTCTGCTACATTTCAGATTGTTAAAATAAACCACGCAACGACCTTTGCAAGTTCTTTTGTTTCCCACTGGCATCGGAGAGAAGCTATCAGAGAACCGCCGAAATGTCTGTGCACGTTTTTTCGTGCCCTGAAAAAAGTTTCTGCGTAGCACAGCTGCCCATGGTTTTTAGTGGGACCACTTGTTATTTCTGGAAGCTTCTAAACTGCTTATCCGCAAGAACCGAACAAACTTGGCGCGTTGTTTTTCCACGGATTTTCGAAGGGTATTTCTTTGAATGGAGTGGCTTATAGAGGGCACGGTGGTCCTTTCTGACCGCCAACTTCTGCTCCCGTTGCCTGAAACAATTCAAGCATATCTTTGAGGCCAGATCTCGTCATGGCGGTGTTTACAACCGAGCGCTGCTACACTTGTCGCACAGTCCAATCACACTCGTTCGTCTTGCTCGCATCGCACTCTGAAAGTTCGTTAGGGGCGAATTTTTCGGGCGACGGAGTAGTTCGTTTCTGGGCGGTTGTCGATATGCGGTTGACCAGAGGCAGTCGACAGGAATCCTCTCGCAGGAAATTGCCCTTTTTGCGCTGAAACGTTTTTGTGAGAAAGTTCCCTGTGCCGGCAATGGAGGTTTTATCAGTTCTTCCATCAGTGCTAGCGCAATTGTTGAATACGAAAGCTTGGCTTACTCATGTCCTTTCTAACATCGCAATTATTCTCAGTGACTACGTAACAAAAAAACTTTTTTATTCCGATTGCTTGCTAGATGGCACGTTGTTCTGTTTTTTGCATGATCTGTTCACCGTGTTGGAACTTTTATTTTTTCGGTTACAATGTTGCGATTTTTTAGGATAGACGACATTATTAAATCTGATAAAATACAACTCCTTATCTCCTAGAATTTACCACAAGATCCCAGTGCAACGGTAGATTCTAGTCAGGATGCATCGGTCGAGTATCGAACCCGGGCCGCCCGCGTGGCATGCAAACATTCTACTATTGAACCGCTGATGATCAGTGACGTTTTGATTTTACCCTCTTCTACTACATTACTGAGTGCTAATAAATAAATAAATAAATAAATAAATAAATATTGTTTTGATTCTAGTTGAGAGGGAAACACAATTATTGACTTTAGACACAGGACTGCGTCAATGGGACGACAGCCGATACATCCTCCGGCTGCTTACCACTCGCTAAGAAAACATATCTTGATGCTGATTTAGACATTGGAAAAGAAATTCTGAAACATCACCCTTATCAATTGTTGTTTAAGCCACTTAGCCCTCCATTGTGCAAAGGTTATTAAAGAAGTAAATATCGATTCTAACTTCTTCTTTTCTCTGGGTCGTGTGTAGTGCAGTCGAAGGAGGTGCCGACTATCGCGTGCACCCGATTCCAGGTTCATGGTTCGGTTTTCCCGCCCGGGCCAGCAAAGACTTCCATACCTCCGGGGTCGGTGAATTGGTACCAGACTTGTATGGGAAGGACAAAGCGCTGACTTCTTCATCGGCTGGCCACCGCAAATACGCATTCAAATCGCCTCCACGACATCCCGTAGAAGTAGAATGCGTGGCGCATCCGAAAAGGGATTGAGTAACGCCGTCCTTAATCCTTTACCTTTATCTTCTTCTTTAGATGTTGTACAATGTGGTCAAATCAACTACTATGTGTGAGTGGTTTCAGCCGAGATCAATGAAATTCTTCAAAGATAAATTTTGAAGTGCCTCCTTTACTTAACGCCAAGCTTTTTTTTACTGCACACTACATTGTGTCAAATCTCGTGCATATCTTCTATAGAGTACAAATCATGGAAGCCTCCCATTATTGAGCAAAGGGTCTCCGTCATTTTACAAACAGTGAATCTTTGTAATTTTTACAATTCTCGATTGAAAATGAATCTATTAGGAAGGTCCCAAAATGACGTCGGATGCTGATACTCCTCGTTCAGCTGCATGCATTTCGAAAGTTTCGAATCTCAATAGAAAAACCGATATATAATGCTTTCTAAAACCGCATTACTGCTTCTAGCAGAATTTTAAATTCCATTGAGAAATTTTCAAAAGTGCTTCAATTTTTGGGACTTTTTTTCCAGTCACAAAACGCGAAATCATGACGTATTCGTCTATGGTCCGAAAATGACGCTGTACTTGCGGGAGTAAATCAAAGAACCTACGTTGCATTCGGACGGAATACCTTCTAAGAACCTAAAGTACAACTTTGGTATCAGACATTTCTTGGATAAGTGCAGAGTCTTTAGTCACAAGCAGCTCGTAAGTGTGCGACTGACCTCGGCGAGTTTATATGGAGCAACTAGCAATAGAAAGCCATGTGGTGTCAGTGCTGGAACGGAGTGGAAACGTGCATTAGACTCATGTATGGTTCACGTGTTTTTTGGCGTGTGGTAGCGCAATCGGAGGAGGCGCCAGCCATCGCTTGCATCCAATTTCAGGTTTTTGGTTCGGGATTCCCGCCTAGGCCATGCAAACCTTCCGTCTCTTCAGGGGCAGTGAATTGGTACTAGGCTTGAATGGGACCCTGCCTTTCTTCATCGACTGACCACCAAAAATCATAGCACAGGCCGAATCCGCATCCAGATTGCCTCCACATATGAAGTAGAGTGCGTGGCGCATTCCGAAAACGATTTCGTAAGGCCTTCCTTTATCCTTTAAATTTTCGGCTGTTCAAAATCAAAATGTGGAGGATTATGGCGTATTGCTTGAAATTGTATGGAACAATTTCAGAACCAATATTTTGCGCGCTACCTCTATACTAGAAAATTTCTTCTTAAACGGTTTGAAATGAGACGGATTAAGCTAATTGCTGTCTCTGCGTATTTACATCACGAAGCAGATAGATGTTGTCCGGCTATGCAGTGTGAATTGCCGGATGAATAGCCACAGCTTGTTTACGAAAGTGACAAGGGCTCGTGTTACTGCTCAATTATTCCACCTGAACAATATCTTTGGCTTGATTCAGTGGCTATTCTGGAAAGCAGTTGCCTCCGTTGCGCATCCTCTTGGGTTGAATTTTCATTGAATTTTTTTCATTTCTTCATTACCATCATCGATGGAGTGCTCGCTGTAGGTCTATTTCGAAGCCTTTTCAGCGATCCCTAGCACATGATATGAAATGAAATGTCTCGCCCCGATCCCTACCCGTCAGACACCGTCGTTGACGCCGTTTTCGTACGAATGGAGTTCGGCGAGGTTCACGAGAGAGCGGCTACTGCCTGACGACAGCTGGCGTCCGACGCTTACGTCGTTCGCTTCCCGAATCTCTCTCCGCCGTCCTCTGCTCGCTCGACTGTCGTGCTGCTTCTGTGGTTCTCTTTTCTCGAGCAATCCGTCATTCGCTCATGTTCGTCACGACCGTGTCGGAAGTCGGAGGGAACAGCAGCTGTTCGTTGGGTTTCATCGCTTGCTCATCCATTGCATTGATCGAAGCACCGGACCGGTTTTGGCTCCCTTCTTCTGGCTGCCCTCATCGTTGTTCTGCTTCCGATAACGTCATCTCGCGGCTTCTCTATATTTCTCTATCTCCACCTTTTATGCATGGATCTTTAGGCATCTGTCTGGCTTTGCAATTTTCGGGCTTATTTCGCTCCTTTTTCAGTGTCCTTCTCATTGAAGATATTTCTACGTCGGAGTGAAAGTAAAGCAGGTGCTAGCGAAACTTGTGAAGATGGTTGAGGCCCATATGGAAGCACATTATAACAGAAATTCTGTGACGTGCAAATGTTCAAGAGTGAACCATGCATCCGTCTGAAACCTTTCATTTCGGGTTCGATTGATTGTGCATGGGCCGAATGCTTGTTGCAATCCTGTTATTAATTGACCACATTAACCTGTACTGTACTTCTTTTAAGATTTATCACTTGTTGATCCTTTAGGACTTTATGTGGACCCTTAACATCTCCAGAGACTACTGGAAGAATTGGTATGGCGTTCCCAGGCTAATGTGATCATAGGATAACAAGATTGTAGCAAACATTCAGCCTATGCGCCATCAATCAAGTCTAAAATGCAAGAATTTGGACGGGTGCATGGCGCAGTCTTGACGATTTGAACATCATAGAATTTTCGTTATCTTGTTCTTTCATGTGGGTCTCAAACATCCTCAAAAGCTTTACTAGCAACATTGTTAGAAGATTTCGAATAGTACCTGCATTTTTAAGATGTTGGGCATTTTTGCAGGCCTTGGTGAGCTTTAGCTTTCGTTTTAAATTTTGAAAAAAGCACAAATCAATCTATAGGTCACTTTTTAGAGAAATTATAACGAGTATTCAAGCGAAACATAGTCAATCGAGTGTAATATGCAAAATTTCAGACGAGTGCATGGCCCAATCTATACCGCTCATATGTGGGAAAATTTCCATTTTTTTGCGCTTTAGCATGAGCTTCTAACTTCTTCATTACCTTCACTGGCAACAAAGTGATCAGCTTTCAAACTGTGTATAAATTTTTTGCGACTCCCTGTACAATGGCATGTGGTGGCCAGCCGATGGACAAGTCGTTGTTTTATCCTTCGCAGACATATCTGATACCACTTCACCAACCTAGGACGGATGGGAGGCTTGATTGGAATGGGCGGAGACCAGCAAATCATTAATTGATTGGGGGGGGGGGCGGGGTGGCACGTGGCACGCGATAGCCGGCGCCTCCTCCGACTGCGCTACGTGCACACATATGTGCACTACGTTGCCATAATCCTAGTTTTTCGTACAATGCTCGTCAGTGGTTCTGACGCCTGTGACGCCTGTTCTAGTAACGGCGTAGCCAAATGGAAAAAAAAGAAGAAAAAGAAAAGAAAAAAGAAAAATGGAAAATGAATGAGTTTGAATGTTCATTCTTCTTTTCTTTTTCCACGGTTATTTTGCTTTAACTCTAGAACGGCTGTTATGGAGGTTATAAGCTACTAGATAGATGCTTAGTTGCAAACTAAACTTTTGCACCAGGCGGGGCTCGAACCTGCACTAACTATATACTTTGCGTACTGGATGCTATGCCTTACACCACTGGCGCTGTTTGAACGCACCTAACATCGAAAACATCCTCGTGGCCTATCAGCAGTCACCCGAGATACCGAGCTGTTCATATCCTCGGAAAGCAGAGGATGCGGGTTGACATCCCGCCTGGCGCAAGAAGTTTGTTCACGAATAAACATTCATCGAGCAAGTTATTTTGATTCTTTGATGTTTTTGTTGGTGTTGTTATGCACCCTCGAGTGCAATTAAGTAAATAAATAAACAAACAACCGCGTTTATTTTGTCGCGAAGGCCTTTCCATGTGAAGTTTGCAGAAGCAGCAACGCCAGGGGCAAAACGACGGCCAATATGTCGGACGCGGTGCTAATACGTCTTCGTCATGTAATTGTGCTCCTTTCTGCCTGCAAAAGGACATCGATAATTTCGCTGGGAAATTCCCCAACTCCCCGGATGCATCCCCGCGTCCAAAGTTACACTGTAGCTCCGCCTCGGATGGTCATACCCTCTCACAACCCTTTCGCTGACGATCAGGTCTGGAGTGTACGTCGTCGTCTTCCACGCTCTGCTTCCAGTTCACCCTGCTAATCTCCCCATTAGTCTTGCTCCGCGCTGAACCCACTTTTTGGCGGCGACGGCGCTTAAATCGGTTTCACTTTCCTCAGCGTCCGTCGTTAGCCGGCCGGGGCTGCTGGTGCGAATGACTGGCCGTTGGCGCACTCGACACAGTTGTCGCCGTTCGAGGCAAAAAATGCGACGTGCCTGGGTGGAAAAGGAGGCGTCTGCGGTGCATCGCGGCCGGCCTGCTGCGGCCGGTTTTATTACTCATAAGATTCCCGGTGATCCCTGGGGAGCAATTAGTGGCGCCCGTATCACTTCGCCGGGTCGCCCGCTTGCCGCGCTGTCCGTCTGAATTGTACGGCATCTGCGATGCTTTGCGGAAGAGAACCAGACGGCTCCTCTTCCTCTGCGATTCCTTTGCGATTCCTCAATTCTTCAGCTTGGTCGAAAGTGTCTCTGAAGGGGTTTTCAATCTTTGTCTCTTCTTTGAAACATCCCCATATTGATCGTTTTAGCTTACTCCGAAGGTCCCCAGCCATGGCATTCTCTAAGATTTCTCTTCGGAAAGCTCGGAATTTCAACAGCTTTTCTTGATTCTGAACCGAACTATTCTACTAAGGGGTTCAGCCTATTCAGTGGACTGATATGGTACCTTTCCCAAGGCACGCGCTAGCGCAGTCGTGGGAGGCGCCGGCTGTCACTTGCACTCCAAATCGAAGTGCTTGGGTTGGGTCTTCCGTTCAGTCCAAGCATGCCTTGCAGGATCCTTCAGTGATCGGCGAATCGGTGCCAAGTCCTCTGATGGGGAAGGTCACTTCACTCAGCCTTTTTCACAAGAAGAGCAAAATTGAATGAAATGGATTCTACAAGGACGATACCCTGAAGTAGCCTACGGGAGAACCGTTCTTTGGAATTTTCTAGAAAGACCACCCTGTTTGTGTTTGCTTCGCATTTCTCGCGTTGCCTCCTCCCTAGATGAGTATAGATCAGAATGAAAAGTGGCTGTTCCATCTACTTTCACGCATGTCGTACTGCTCAAATGCGCATTCAAATTGCTTTCGTGATATTCCGTGCAAGTTCAGTGCGTGGCGCATTCACAAAGGGATTGATTAACGCAATCCCTTTGTCTTTTGATATCTCAATTTGTTCGTTAATTCACTAGGTGACATCTGAAAAGATTCAGGTATTACTTAGGTGAAGTAGCTCCTTCTGAATGGAAAGCATAATTGCCGTCATCAATGAATGCGCTAAGGATAAGCCGTGCTTTCTTCTCTGCGTGGTCATTAGGACAGTTGACTACTGGACGAGGTGTGAAGCTGGACGTGGGCAATGTTGTCCATCAGATTTCCCAGGAAAGTATAATAATACAAATCCAGTAAGAAGGAAGATGCCACTGATTTCGTTGCAAATCAGTGCTAGAATTGAAACGCAACAAGTGTTTTTTGCATGTTGCTGATCCTGTCGCTCATGTTTAGGAAGATGTTTTTATGAGACTTTAGAACGTGCACGCACGTTTGGGATACGCCACACAGCCTACTTTTTCCACTAATTGTGAGCAGCGAAAATTTCTGGTTCAGTTCTCGACCAAGTTCAGGGTATTGCCTGTCATTTGCTATCATTGTGAGAAGTAGATATTTGAAACGTCCATATCTTTGCTGTCTTAAAGAGTTTTGGGTTTCGTTGTTCATGCTAAAAATTATTAAGCGCATAAACATATCGCGGAAAGTCTAAAACCGAAAAGCCCTGAAGAAGTGGAACTCCAGTGATCATAGGTTCTTCTGTTCATTTTCAACGTTTTTCGAATTATTAGGTTGTAACGAAATAAATGGCACTGAACCACTGTAAATTTAAGCAGTTAATATCTCGGCTTGTAGGCAAGTTTATTAATCGAAATAAAAACCTTCTGATTCTACACATCTTTTCCAACGTGACACAAGCTTTTTTATCCCAGTAGCATAAAAATCAGAATTGACGAAATCTTCGAAGGCACTTTCGGCATCCTGTTGGTATTTGAATATTTTCCCTACCAAGAAGTCGCCAAGATGCTTGAAGAAATGGTAGTCTGTTGGGGAGAGGTCGGGAGAAAACGGAGGATGTGGTAGAGTTTCAATGCTCAGCTCATTCAATTTCTGCAACGTCATTCGTGCTACGTGGGGGCGAGCATTGTCAGAAGGAGAACTCGCCTTCGGTTTACCAAGGCCGGCCGGATATCCTTCAACTTTTCATCATTTCTTCAATTTCAATGCAGTACTTCTCTGCCGTGATGGATTCACCGGGAGGGAGGAAGCTGTGGTGAATAATTCCCAGCGAACACCACCATACTGTCACCATTACTTTCTTTTGGTGCAATTCCGGCTTCGCAAAAACCTTGGAGCTCTCATCGCTGTCCACCCACTGTGCCGATCGTCGCCTGTTGTCGTACATTATCCATTTCTCGTCACAGGTTACGATGCGGTCAAGGAATGGGTCCGTTTCGTTCCGTAGAAGCAGTGCGGACGAGATCTCATATCGTCGGTTTCTTTGCTCCTCAGACAGCTCGTGAGGCACCCATCTTTCCAGCTTTTTTGTCCTTCCAATTTCCTTCAGATGCCGGGCAGCTGTGTTGTGACTGACGCCAAGAACCTTCGCTATCTCCCTGGTACCTTTGTGTGGATCCTCCTCTACCACATCTCTCAGCTTGTCCTCATCAACATCACTATGCCTCCCACGACCTTCATGTTCTTCCAAGCTCTCATCTCCATTCCGGAACTTCTGATACCAACGATACGCCGTCCGAATTGTGGAACATCCTTGACCGAATGCGGCGTTGATCTTCTCGTCCGCCTCCTTAGCTGTAGTGCCCAGCTTGAATTCATACGAGTAAATGCCTCGGATTACCCTTTTGTTCATCTGCAAAAAAGTCAATAAAACTCTTAAGTTTTCCCACTTTTACATAGAAAATTTGGTACTCACCGGTAGAGCAAAGTTTGCGCTTCTAAATGATATGCCACATGTTACGGTTTGTTCTTGATCAAACGCGTAAAGACGCGCCAAAAAATGGCGCGAGCCAGTGCCATTTAATTCGTTACAACCTAATAGTAACGGGGACAGGCCTGGTAGTGCAATAGCAAGAGCGGCTGCTGTCGCGTACACCCTGAATCGAGGTTCCTGGTTTGGATTTCTCTCCTAAGCCCACCAAACATTTCATCCCTCCGTGGTCGGTTAATTGGTACTTGACTGTATGGAAAGGATAAACCATGACTTACTCATCGGCTGCCAGACACTGTTATTCAGCGTGACATCGTGGAAGCACGTTGACTGCGTTCAAGCTTACATAAAACCTTGCAAATGTCGGCTGATGAGTTGTTCAACGTGCAAGCCTTGCTAGCCAACGTGGCTACTAATACTGGCCGCTTTCTTGTATAAAAGGACGGGTACCACAGGTCTAAAATCATCTTCTGATGTGCGCCGGATTAACGCCGTCCGGCGACTACATCGCATTAGTCTTTTATGTTAATGGATGCTCACATATTTCAATGAGGAAAGTAATGATCGAAACGATGTCAGAAGAGAGACCCGGACGATGTGTTACCCACCTCAATCTCACCTTATCCAACTCATGTTTGACAACACCTGAAAAATGATTTTTTTTCTGAAACGATAAGCGCTCTTCCAGCATTGTTGAGAACCGGCCGATGGTATTATGGCATAACCAGCTGAAATATTGTCTTCATAGAATTGGATCGGAGGCGTGGTATCGAAGCGGATAAGTCGCAAGAAAACAAACAACTTATAATAGAACCTAGCGAGGGTAGAAATAAGTATGAAAAAACAACACGTGAAGAATAGGAATGGTGAAGAAAAAACGATAAACTTCTAAGACACGCCTTTAAGATACTCGTCGACAAGTCTCATATAGTGAGTTTCCTACTGTGTGTTGTTTTTGACAACTTCAAAATTCCGAAATTCCGTTTCAGCTGTACAAGTGAGGAATGCTGATCTTGTTTTGCTTTTCGGCCTAAAAAAACTGGATCTTTAATTGTTCACCCCTTGTGCTGGAAGAAGAGAATGAATGAAATTCCTCCATTGAAAGGCCAGCGAAGCCATTTATCAATTTGGAGGTCATAATTGTTATTAGGTTATTGCCTTACGATTTTTGAACTTCACTTTTTTGTGAATGGAGCGCTAAGTTGGTCTAGGCTTGAGTTTAGTCGGAAATCTAAACGTGGTGCGTACGAAATCGATTTTATCTATTGTCTTTCCTACTCTACTGGGTCTAGACTTGCGAAAAAAGGATGAAATACAGTCATATTCTTCAGTTTTTCATCGTTTTTCATCTTGGTGCCCAGATATGTAGGCCTTCAGCCTGAGAACGAATTGTGCAGCGAAGCAGAGTCTCGCACTCTATCAATGCATCTCACTAGACAGTACCTGCGTAGCTCCCGTTGAGCAGCACGTTTTCGTCGTCCGAAATATGTAGAGGCGCCTTTTTGTGGACCATAAACGCACGTCAAGCGATAAGTGCAGAGCTATGAGGTCGCGCGGTGGAAGCCGTCGTGGTCACAGTCGTATCTGAGCGATTAATCTCTATTCTGCTGGTGGCTCGGCAGAGACAGAGAGAGATGAAGAAGTCGGAGAGCAGGGGAGGGCACGATTCGGCCGGCGGCGCGTCTGAGATCCCTCGCCGATTGCTCTGCCATGTGCGTTTTTGCCGAACTCGCCACGACGGTCTCCTTCACTCATCGCTTTCATAGTAAATCGATTGCTGCATTCGATTTATCGATTTTTAC
This sequence comes from Heligmosomoides polygyrus bakeri, assembly GCA_947359475.1. Classification (NCBI taxonomy): domain Eukaryota; kingdom Metazoa; phylum Nematoda; class Chromadorea; order Rhabditida; family Heligmosomidae; genus Heligmosomoides; species Heligmosomoides polygyrus. Next base: position 23,368,215 of record OX375865.1, on the reverse strand, counting down.
TATACTCTTTGAGGTCGTATGTTTATTCTAGTGTTTTTCCATTGAAAAGATTTTTAAAACCCTGAGAAGCGTTGCAGGTTCGACGACGTCTTTAATATCCTTCTTCTTATTGTGGGTTCCTAAAATTTTTTCCATTTTTCACTCGATTTGTCTTGGTAAGGCCATTAAGCGCTGTGAAATGTTGAAAGTCAGCGATAATCACTCCTTCTAGCATACGCCGCGTATTCTACTTCTTCATGCCAATCTGCTCAGTCTAACAAGTTACGGTAGGGGTGCGTGGTGGCGCAATGGAGGAGGCGCCGGCTTCGCGTGCACCTTTCTTGAGCGCCTACTAAGCCTTCTGTTCCTCCGCTGTCGTCGAACTAATACCTGACTGGAAGGATATAACGCTGGTTTTTAGATCTGCTGGTCACCGCAAGTCATTGTGTAGGACAAATACTAATAATTCAAATCGATGTCACGATATCCCGTAGAAGTAGAATCCGTGGCGCGTCCCAAGAGAGATCGATAAGCGCCGTTCTTTCCCCTTGTGCTTTAATTTCCACTAAGCACTAAGCTGTATCTGTTAGTGCATCCAGCTGTGCAGTTAAAGAGCAAAGATCGGCTCACTATTTGCTAGAAATTATGAACTAATAAAATTCAGCGCCAAAGCGAATGGATCTTCGGTGTTATAGAGTCAACGCTTTTGCCAAAAAAGCAGCTGGATACGAGGAGTCCATAAGCCCGCTGTGGCTCCGTTTTTGCATACGCTACCATTCCTCTGAAGTGGCCTAATATTTCTCTGCGTTTATTTGATTTGCTACGAACTATGTGCGTTATGGTCATGTGAGTGTGGAAGTGGTTAAGGGGAATTGGAGAGTGCTCCGCAACACTCACAGTGTCGCTTTGGTACTCGACGAGGCCCTCCATGCTGAGTTGCACTCATGTATTTAATGCCTTTACTTTTCCTAAATATACTAAGACATTTTTTCCTCTTCGATATTAAACGACAGGCCTCGAGGCAAAGAGTCCTCCTCCGGTCGAGGGCTGTCGCCTAATCTAGAAAATATGTGCAAGGCTAATATCCTCACTAATTACAATGAGTTTTGTGTTGTCTGTCCTCGCAATTCAGCGTGAACTTCAAATAGGGATATTCGAAGTGCCCTCAGCATGATATGTTATGTATTACGTTGGTTAATAAATTCAAATTCTCGGGGATTTCGAGCGCAACTAACACCGACTTCTGCCAATTTCTCGTCAAGCCATGGATGTCTTTACCCCTGAGGATAAGAGACTGCGCCTTAAAGAATAAAAGCATAAAGAACGACGTTACTCAATCCCTTTTGGATGCGCCACGCATTCTACTTCTACGGGATATTGTAGAGGCTATTCGAAGGCATAATTGGCTGTACAAGGACTTGCGGTGGCCGGCCGGTGAACGAGTCAGCGCTTTATCCTTCCCAGACAAGTTTGGCACCAATTCACCGATAGGCGAGTGATTCGAACTAGGAACAGGTATAGGGTGCACGCGACAGCCGGCACTTTCTCCCACTGCGCTGCACGCGCCCAAATTGAAAAAAGCGTCAGAAAATGCTCGAAATTTTAACGAAATTCGAACAGTGTTCAAGATGCAACTGGCGAAGTTTATGTGCTTACAAAAATAACAAAATATACATGCTTCTCTTTCTTCTCTCTAGGAAGAGTATTTTATAGAAGGAAATTGTGTTTGGACGAACAGTTCCGTAAGCGTCTCCGACTCGTGCTCACTCTGAAAAAGGCGACGGCACCTAAACGTCAGCCGTAATAAAGTTGATCGCAATCTTGGCCATCTATGTGTAGAGTATCCAAGTTCGATTCGATTGCATCAGTTTTTCGAAGAGATTAGCGAATAATGCAGGTGTTCATAAGCATGTGGGTGCTTGTTATGCAGTGATCACCTTGTTCAAGCATCGAAGTGGAATGCGTGGCGTATCCCAGGGGTTGACTGTTGTAAATCCCATATCGAATTATTTATTGAGGTTATGTCGCGCGAGCTCGTTTGCGATATTATCCTTTCCTATCCGTCAACGAGATGACACATGCGGGGGATTTGGGCGATGCACGAGGAGCAACCATCATTATGAGATAATGGGGTGCTGCGAGAATTGGTTCAGAAGAGGAGAGCACCCATAGGAGTCACCAACTGGCTTCTCCATGGTATCATGGACTGTTGTCCTTTCAGGGGGTTTTGGTGTCAGAAGAAGCTGGATACATGCATGATAATTTAATTGGGTGCGTGTAGCGAAGCCGGAGGAGCTGATGACTGGCTCTTGCACTCGATACCAGGTTCTTGGTTCGGATATCCTCCGTCCAGTGCAAGCAAGCCTTTGATCCATTTGGGGTCGATGAGTTGGTACCAGAAAAGAGAAAAGAACATAAGAGAAAGCAAAATAAAATAAAAAATAGAGGGCAAAGGGTAGAAGACAACGCCGCCCTTTATCTTTTCAGTTTTATTCTTATTTATTTATTTACAAGGCTGTGGAAATCGAAGAGTGGTGTGTGAAACGAAGGAGGCAACTGATATCTCCAATTTACAAGAAAACAAGAATTACAAAAACAAAAATGAAAAAAGTAGGACTCATTGAACAACAAATCTGATCGGCACGACATCTACCGAATTGAACAGAACATCTTGCGAACAATACGATTTTGAAAATTTGGAATAAATAGTCATAGTATATCCTCATTTTCACTAACAATTAAATTGTCTCTACTTCCCTCTGAAGTAAATATTAGGTTGGCAACTAAGTTCGTGAACTCTCAAAAATCTTCAATAAAAGTATTTATTAGCAAATAACAAATGACAATCTTTAATCAGAAAATGATCCCTTGCAACGTAGAATTGCCCTCCCGTTTATAGGATAGCTGTTCTATCCCACGACTGTAGAATTCTTGTGCTTTTAAGGGCAATAATCCTTGGAGGTGCATTTTGACCTGGTCCACATTAATAAATCATTTTCCAATCAAGAAGAGCTGCATCGAACTAACAAGGTGGTGCTCACTCGGTGAACAGTCTGGGCTGTAAGGTGGATGAGTTAGACGCTCTCAGCCGAGGTCTTCGATTTTTTGAAGCGTTCGATTCGGGAAACGTTCTCCGTTTGGAGGTGTCAAGGAGCTGTTAACTTCTGGGAGATCATCAAGAGCGGTTCCAGCACTGATGCTGAAATCTACTCTCCTCAGCATGGCCGCACGCAGGCTGAGCTCCGCTAGATTTGGTTCAGACAGCTTTTCAGGAGCGGAATTATCTTTCAGCAAGAAAACGGCAGACAAGACGTTACGAATCAGACGCTTCAAGAAACCAAGGACGTTGGCTGAGAGCGTCTAACTCATCCACCTTACAGCACAGGCTATGCGCCGACTGACTGCCGCCTTTTAGCTCTCTGCAGCACTTCTTGGTTGGAAGACGATTTATTAATGTGGACCAGGTTAAAATGCACCTCCAAGGATTCTTGGCCGCAAAAGCAGAAGAATTCTACAGACTGGGATGGACCAGCTAGCTAATAATTGGGAAGCGGTCCCGCGTTCCAAGGGATCCTACGTTGATTGAAAATTGTTATTTGTTATTTCTTAATGAACACTTTTCTTGAAGGTGCTTGACAGTCCACGAATTTAGTTACCAACCTCATAGAAGGCGTGGAGTATCAGGCTATGGGATTTATAGATGACGACCAGGGATGAGCGGATTAACCGTTATCCGCTATCCGTTATCCGGTTTCCGGGGGGTTTTGGCCTATCCGTTTTGTTGTTCGTTATCCGGCAGTTTTCGGGCGGATAACGAACAGCAAATTAGCTGATACTCAGGTTTGGACTTGGTATTGGATAGCTGTGTAGAAGCTTCACAATCATAAGAGTGATCGCGAGCAGCAATGGAGGGCATTTAGATCTAGAACGGTGAGGTGACTTCAGGCACATGTGACGTAGTTTGAAAGACGTCTCACTTCCATCCTTCCAGGGTCGTTCATTTATACCATACCAGTCGTTCGGCGGCCTAGCGGCCGCCTACGACTGGTTGGGGGCTTCGCCCCCAAACCCCGAGAATAGGACGCCATGGCCGCTACGGGTTTCCTATTCTTCCCTAGGCCTTCTGACCATTATGTTAATCGAGATGGATCGGCTGATCTTCCTCAACGTGATCCTCAAAAATCGATAATATCGAGCGATATCGATTGGTCGACTTCAGATTCATGTTCAGCGACCTCGATTACCCCCAGGGCCGAGGTTTCGTGCCGGTTGAACGTGATCCTCAAAAAATCGATAATATCGATCGATATCGATTGGTCGACTTCAGATTCGTGTTCAGCGACCTCGATTACCCCCAGGGCCGAAGTTTCGTGCCGGTAGAACGTGATCCTCAAAAAATCGATAATATCGATCGATATCGATTGGTCGACTTCATATTCGTGTTCAGCGACCTCGATTACCCCCAGGGCCGAGGTTTCGTGCCGGTTGAACGTGATCCTCAAAAAATCGATAATATCGATCGATATCGATTGGTCGACTTCAGATTCGTGTTCAGCGACCTCGATTACCCCCAAGGCCAAAGTTTCGCGCCACTTGAGCGCCATCCTCAAAAAATCGATAATATCGATCGATATCGATTGGTCGACTTCAGATTCGTGTTCAGTGACCTCGATTACCCCCAGGGCTGAAGTTTCGTGCTGCCTGAACAAAATCCTCAAAAAATCGATAATATCGATCGATATCGATTGGTCGACTTCAGATTCGTGTTCAGTGACCTCGATTACCCCCAGGGCCAAAGTTTCGCGCCACTTGAGCGCCATCCTCAAAAAATCGATAATATCGATCGATATCGATTGGTCGACTTCAGATTCGTGTTCAGCGACCTCGATTACCCCCAGGGCTGAAGTTTCGTGCCGCCGACGTGTTCGGCACGTCTGCGGCTCGCCATGCACGGTTGTCGACGTGTTTGGCACGTCTACGGCTCGCCATGCACGGTTGCCGACGTGTTTGGCACGTCTACGGCTCGCCATGCACGGTTGCCGACGTGTTCGGCACGTCTACGGCTCGCCATGCATGGTTGCCGACGTGTTTGGCACGTCTACGGCTCGCCATGCATGGTTGCCGACGTGTTTGGCACGTCTCCGGCTCGCCATGCACGGTTGCCGACGTGCTCGGCTGCCGCGCCCCAACTCAAAGTGGGACGGACGGACAGTGTGACGGTGTGACACACACAGTGACACACACACACACACGCTTGCTCCTTTATATATAGTAGGATAGGGGGATCTATGAAACGTACTATGGATTGAATTGTTCATGAGCTTGTCACCACAAGCCATGCGCAGACCAAGAACGCATACAAGCTGCCTTGATAATATTACTGATGGTCACAAGTGGGGGGCCTGGCACATCCCAAGAAGAATTGTTTAGTGCCGAATTTAGCGTCCTCTTCCACGGTTGCAGTGTGCAGATAGCATGCGACAAAGGTATATTAGTGTTGTAACGCGTTAAACACATATCGCTGAGCAGTAATGAATACAAGCAAAATGGGCACAGGTTCAATCTAAATGAGTGGAGAAAGCTACGCTCCTACAAATTGTTGAGGAGTGTTTATAGAAACGATTCCCTGAAAGCATTTTCTGTACGCTGGTACTGGTGGTACCTCCGTAATGTTAGGGAAATGATCCTCTCTATTAAAAATCTAAATAGTGCAATTGAATTGTACTAAACTGATTCCCTCCTGCGCATGTTGGAGCTTCACTCTAATTTAAGATTGCCTTTTAGGAACATTCTTCTGCTTTTCTAATTTTCATATGTATATGCATGTATATTTGGACTGCACAATGGCTTGTAGTGGCTAGCCTGTAGATAGCTGGTATTTCATCCATCTCATTCCACGTTCTTCCTAGATCATGGAATACTGTCGAACAAGAGTATCGATCCGCGTGAAGTCAAGAGGCGTCGGAGGAGCCACTCATCCAAGGGTCATTCTGTTTGGCCACAGCCTTAATTCAAAAAGGAAACCTGACGGTTGATCAGTAAAACAACCCAACAATGGAAACTGACAAAATGAAGGCAAGTTGCTGTTCAATGAAATAAATATGAATGAATAAGATGTGAATGAGTCTCACATTCTCTCTCTCCAAGGGCGACTTATGAATGTTTCCATACTGTTAGTTGGACTGCTTTACGCATCCTTTGTCTCGTTCTTCCCATTCGTTTTAAACGGCAAGAATACGAAAAATTGTAAATTGTACTATGGAAATGTGCTTGAATGAACAAATTCTCAATCTCTCCTTATCTTTTCCAGACTTTAATTAAGATGATCATAGCGAAACATCAGTAGAGTCGAGTTTGTAAGACAGTTTTAGTTTCACAGCTTGGTGGTCTTGCTACTTGTCCTCCCTGATGAGTTTGATAGGAGTTCGCGGAACTTGGTGAAGGAATTGTGGTTCGCAATTCGAACTCGGCATCGGTTTGGACGGCAATGAAGGAGCATTTCTCTTACTGAAGTTTCGTGAGAATCCCATAAAAAACTCCATTAAAGTCGTTAAAAAGACTTATAATTTTACAGCAGTTTCATTCCTTGCGTGCTGATGAAACTAGAGCAGTTTAAGCCCAGTTTTATTTTTGTTGTTTGTTCGTTATCCGTTTTCCGATATCCGGTGATTTTTGTGCAAAATTATCCGTTATCCGTTATCCAGGTTTCAAAATTTTGTTATCCGCTCATCCCTGATGCCGACCCTTACTCTTCAGTCTTCCTTAGAACCATGGTCGTCATGATCTGCCTGGCGAAATTCGCTGACATGGTCGTCCAAATGTGGACATAGGAAGACGATGATAGATGTAGACTGCGTGCTACGATTTCAGTTGAATTTGAGTCTATCCATGGCCTTTTTCTCCGGTCTTCTTTCCAAAATGGGCCGTTGTTGGAATAGACCAGGATAGTCTGGTCACAGCAGAGCTACTGTCCTTGATATCTAGCCAAGTAAAGGAGCAGGTTTTAGCTACAGTCTCAATGCGGTGTTGGATAGAAATGTAAAAGAAGACGGCGAATTCCAGGTGAGTCAAATCAAAGCACTTCCACATCGCGAAGTAGATCTTCAAAACGTAGGTAGCTAAAACGCTGTGACGCGCTGGAAGGAATACCGACGAGATGACGTAAGAGTCTCATCAGAGTTACCCTAATTGTCATACGTTAACTAGATCAAAACCATATTGAAGTGACCCGTTTTTCTCGGAAGTTGGCTGTATTGCGATGATCTTTTGGAGAGTTGGGAGATTTCTCCTCAGGGTAGGCAGGAGGGCAACCCGTCTGCTTCTCTTGGATTCGTTCCTGTCATCTGATGTCACTCTGCCGTTCAATTTTTGCGTTGGATAAAAGCTGGATCCATTGTAAGGTGGCGACACGTCTTCATGTGTCTTCTGCCCCGTTCGCCTTCGGCTGATGGCGAGGGTGGGCGCGCGCGATTGTTCCGCGTCAATGGGTTCAGGTAATTGCCGTCGTTTCGCCTTCTTATTCGATCAACTTCGCCGTCGCCCTGTGTAAGGAATGACATGAACGGTGTTGATTGCGGCTGGCACTGATGGTCGTCGACATTTCCCATTCGTTGAGGCTATTCTTTGAAGTCTACTGGTTCTTTCATTGCCTCATAAACTCATCCAGTGGAGCAAGCCTTGGTTAGGAAAAAAGTATTGATTCCCCTGTCTGAGGTTCTACTGTTATTGATATGGAGCACTAAAAGCGGATTAGAAAAGACAAATTTTGGACGACCCTTGAAAAGAGCAAAGGTTATTCCTGCGTCTTAGCATTTCCAGAACCCACTGTCGCTCTTTGTGGCCATTCATAGATATCGTTCTCATTAATTTTGCGAACTTATGATTATCAGGGCGCGTGGAGGGCAGTCGGAGGAGGCGCCGGCTGTTGCCTGCACCCGATACCAGGTTCTTGGTTCGGATTTCCCGCCCAGGCCAACCAAGCCTTCCATCCCTCCGGGGTCGGTGAATTGGTACCAGACGTGTCTGGGAAGGATAAAGCGCTGACTTGTTCATCGGCTGGCCACCGCAAGTCATTGTATGACCAAATACGCATTCAACACACCTCCACGACATCCCGTAGAAGTAGAATGCGTGGCGCATCCCAAAGAGGATTGAACAACGCCGTGCTTTATCCTTTGTCCTTATCCTTATGATTATCAGCGGTCATAGGCAGAAGCAAAAACTAGGCACATTGCAAACTCTTTAGCCTGAGCATAGAGTTCGACTCGCTTTTCAGAGTGATGTAATGGCTACAATAACTACTACAGTCTGTTACGTAGAGTCCATCGCCTATTATGCAAGGAATAGAGCGTCAAGTTGTCCTGAACTTGACATCTGTATCACCTGTCGTCCTATCGTCCATAGAGTTGTTCGAGTGAGCGCCAGCAGCGTCTCCATTCGACTCTGTTGCGTGCCAGAGTGCTCCAATGGATCCTCTTCGCTCGAGGGACACGAAGAGCGTCATATCGTTCGTTCAGGGCTTTCACAATTGAGTCCGACCAAAGCGTTGGTGAACTTCCTGGTGTTCTCTTGACATCCCGCGGAATCCAGTCGGTGACGGTTCTCGTCCAGCGGGCGTGTGCGAAGCGCATTACGTGGCCGGCCCACGTAATTTTCGACGACTTGCCCCATGGGCAGCGTCTCTGATCTTCGTCTCTGAACGTCGACGAAGCTCGGAATTCTGGAGGTCTTCTCTCACTTACGCGAGTCGTGTCACTCCGAGCATCGTCCTCTCGATTCCACGCTGTGCGACGCTGATCGCGTATTCATCCTGCTTTCGTATAGCCCAGGTCTCTGAGACGTATGTCAGGGCAGGAAAAACAGTGGGGTCGAATAGGTGAGCATGGAGTCGGACGTTCCTCGTTTTCTTCACAAATCTTCGACACTCTTTCTCTACTTATTTCCCCTATTTTCCAGTTGATAATTATTGGTGAGTTTTTGGCTAATGAAATTAGCGTTGAAGTTTGAGAACTAAGGATCTCCTCCGGGGTCGACTCTCAGTAAGCCATTTATTTGGAGCGAATTTCGATAAGATTGCTGCCGCTGCAATGCATAATGTCGGCATCGCATGCGACCCCATATGTTTGTTTAAGTTTTTCATAAAGCTGGCAGACGAGATTGCATGAATGGGGGGAGCAGCAGGCATTCCAAGCGGCTCGTTCTCTGTGTCATGGGCGGCTGTTGAGGTCAGTATTGCTGCTTTGCGGGTTCAGGGCATCGTTAAAGACGATAAGGAACACGTCCATTGATCTGTGCTTTGTTGGCCTCTAACAACCAGTGTTCAGGTCGTGATGATTAGACGTAATAACTACTGCTTCTACCCATTTTTAAATACTTTTCAATTGTAGCCCTCCCCGGTGAACTAACGATAAGTTGTGAGAGTGCTTATGTTGAAGCCTGTAATCTTCTTAGTATTCTTACTATCATTCTTTCTTCTTACTATCATTTTTACGCAATGTTTTGCAATTCTAAAATAAAATTATACTCTCAAATCAAATTGGACACTCTCCTAACCAAGTTTGGTGCTTTTGAAATCAAATCTAATATGTTTCGAATCAAAATGTGCGTTTTACAGATTAAACTAGAGGCTCTTCAGCACGACTAAAATAATTATTTGTTTGAGAAAAATTCGGTATAACTTTCTTTGAAATTTTTAGAATCTCTGTCCGTTTGTCCGACGAAGTCTTACGGACTCTGAGTAGGCTTCGTTCCTCTATCGACATTGTCACTGTCTGCTGATCGCTGGAAGTAGAGAGGGTTCACAGAAAGTAAAAGGTATCGATCGTCCAACCAATATCGATCGATTTTATCGGTTTTTGTCCGGAGTTCATCGTTTAAGGCAGGAGTCACGCGAATATGTTGGGTAAGCGGATCTATCCTAATCCATGGAGGCATATAGTGATTTGCATTGCCTTCTTCCAAGTCGTCGCGATTTTTATTCGACTGATAGCAGAATTCCCGTCTGCATTGAGATTGACACCTGTTTACGAAAAACAAAAATGTTCGTAAAGAACGCACATATCCTCTTGTCTGACGGATTAAAAAGTGGTATTTACACTATCAACCAAATAAAAGTTGCGGCAAGCTTTTTAAGTGCATGACGCGATCTGATCTTTCAATGCGCTATATGCTTGCATCTTTACTGCGCCTTAATATAAATTTTAATTGATTTTTTTTCCTAAAAACATTTTCTAAAATTATATTAGGACAGACAAACTAAAAAAAAATTAAAAAGAATGTTGTAACAATTTTTCCTTGAACAAAAAATTATTCCAACCATCTTATTGAGTCGGTGGTTAAACCTGTTCGAAAGTCTTTTCGATTTGTAGGAGTTCGCTTTGATTTTAAAAGCCTTAACACTAGCTTAGAAGGGTCCAATTTGATTGTAAAATTGTCCACATAACTCGACGTGAATATGCTATAAATTCAGATGTTTTTGTATGGGATGGTATGACGTACGCAACAGACCCTTTCTTTTGCCTCTCCTCCCAGATTAAGATAGATCCGCATGGACCGTTCAGAAATTAAGCAGTATCGATTGGTTCTTATCAATAACTGGGACAAAGTCCCAGCCAGTACTGATTGAACTACAGCTCGATATAATTTTGCCTCTCTTCTGTTTAGGTGAGCGTATCGCTTTGCATCTCACTTAATGTCTCCTCCGATGATAGATGGAGCGGCTATCATCGTAGATGATTTTTTGGGTTATCCGTTCCATCACTGCAGAGTTCCAGCTTCGAAAATGTGATCAGCAGTCAGTTAAACATACGATTAAAGTACACACCTGCCCTGAATCCGAACCATGTTTGCACGAGTTTCTCCACCTTTGCTGCCTACGAGTGCATACTTCTTCGTTTTAGCAGTTTATTAGGTTGTCCCATAAGTCCCCGCCGTTTTTTTCAACGATTCACTGCAGATTTCGCCGACGGTCTCTTGCATAGCGCTGCATAGCTTTCGAAAGAGAATGAATTGCTCTATCAGAGCATGTATTGCATTTCTTTTCCCATCATGAGTTTTGTCAATTTTTAGGTCGTTGAAGTGAAAAGTGAAAAAGTGAAAAAGTAGCCATTTGCGCACTTGTTCTCTCCGCTTAGGTTTGTAATTTTCTGCACAGTTTTTTATAGCGTTTGGAAGACAATGTTCTGTACTACAAGAATATGTGTTGGACCTATTTTCTCATTTGTCCTTTATTGATTTTTAGGTTATCAAATTGGGACGACCGAAGGAGGATGGTTATTTTTGCCGACAGCTCCTGCTCTGTGGTTGGACTTTTTGGGTTGCTGTTATATGTCATTCGAAAGAGAATCACTTGCTCTATAAGAATATGTGTCGCGTTTATTGATTTCTATTGAATATCAACAAAATGCCAAAAAGAGAAAAATCGTCTTCACCAACAACTCCTCCTTCTCCTTCTTCAGTTGTTGATATTCGACAGAAATCAGCATGAGCCGATAAACGCGACACAAATTCTTGCTCAGCAAGACATCCTCTTCCTAACGACATATAACACCAAGCAAAAAAGTCCAACCACAGAACCGGAGTTTTGGTAAAAATTCGGACGGAAAAGTCGGACGTCCCTATTTGGTGACCTAAAATCAATAAAGAACAAATGAGCAAATAGCACTAACACATATTCTTGTAGTACAGAACATTGTCTTCCAAATGCTATAAAAAACTGCGCAAAAAATTGCAAACCTAAGCGGAGAGAACAAGTGCGCAAATGGCTACTTTTTCACTTTTTCACTTTTCACTTCAACGACCTAAAAATTGACAAAATTCATGATGAAAAAAGAAATGCAATACACGTTCTGATAGAGCAAATCATTCTCTTTCGAAAGCTATGCAGCGCTATGCAAGAGACCGCCGGCGAAATCTGCAGTGAATCGTTGAAAAAACTGCAAGGACTTATGGGACAACCTAACATTAATCGCAGTAGCGCAGTCGGAAGACGTGTAAGCTGTCGCATGCACGCATCTCCTCGAATGTTCAGTTCCCTCATTAACCTTCATTCCTTCGACTTTCTTCCCTTTCTGCTTTTCATTCAACAGAACACAGTGATCGATGAGTTTCCTGCAATATTTCAACTCTTCGTGTTTATTATGTTTTTTTTTTTTGGAATTTAGAATATTTTGTCTGTTTTCTAGTGGGAGTAGCGTTTGCCTACAAATATTGAGAGCGGAAGTTAGTGGGAGCTAAAGCGAAATCTCATCATACAGGATGGTCCTTAAGTATTTCAGCAAAACTAGACGGCCTTTTTAGAATATATTTACCGATTGTATAAAACCATAAGGTAGCTGCTTCGCAGCAAATCGTTAGTACTGTGTTCCTTACGACTATCGTGGTTGTAGCTGTTCTTATGAAACAGCTGGGCTCTCATTGCCAGTGGGTCCATCGACTGGCTACCGGGACTCATTGTACAGACCTCATATGTATTCAGATCGTCTCCGTGACATCCCGTAGAACTAGAATGCGTGGCGTGTATCGCACGCGCATTAACGTCGTTATTTTTGTTTATTATAGTAAAATTCACGCGAAACAAACAATTCGTTTGTTTTTACATACTTATTCCTGTGTTCGCTAGGTTCTCTTATAAGTTCTTTGCATCGGTGCACGGATTTCCATGTATCAATAAATAAATAAATAAGTAAATAAATATATTCGTGAAGGATACTAAAAAATGTCAACAAAGAAGTCATTTCAAAAGGAGAACGTGATGAACAAGAAGTAAGATCGATCTAACATCGAATTAAAACGCCAGGCGGGACTCGAACCCGCATCTTCTACTTTTCGGGCTGTGATGCTACTCCCTTCACCACTAGCGCTGTTTGATCGAGCAGATCATCCACGACATTTTCGTAGCAACTTACTATCAACACTCCTTCGTGATATCGTGTTGAGTCGGCCGCTGATATCAGCATGAAACCGGTTCCTGGCAACTCCCTACCAGCAAAATTGAAAATCATCGTTTCTACAAGTGCCTTCAGCTTAACCGGTTTCGTACTAATATCAGCGGTCGGCTCATCCTGGTATCACGAGGGAGAGTTGGTAAGAAGTTGCCAGGAAAATATCGTCGATGTTCCGTTCGATCAAACAGCGGTAGTGGTGTAAGGCGCAGCATCGCTGCCTCGAAAGCTCAAGGTGCGGGCTCGAGTTCCGCCTGGCGCTGGGTTTTGCTCGCAACTAGTCGTCCTTCTAGCCGATTCTGATTAGTATTATACTGCATCATATAAGCATTCCATGTAAGAAACAAACATCTACATAGCACATGACCAGCCCATTCACTTAAAGGCGGTTTTCTCCGTGGTTTATGGACTTTTGAATGGTATGGCGCCCGTCAATGGCCACGTCGTGGGAACTGAATATTCCCGTGGTTTCCATACATGCCGATTCGACGCTTTTGGGATTGCAGAATGTTGAGTGTAGCGACAAGATACCAGAAGTCGAAATTTCTTCTCGTAATCGGCCACTGCTCAACATGGTTTATTTACCCAAGTTTGAGATTGACGACGAACGTCGGCCTAGAAGTGTTGAGCCATCAGGATGCTGTTCGTCTGTACACTCGCGAAAGGTTTTCCTCTTACTAAAGAGTTTCCTGGAGGCTTTTAGTTTCTTCGCTTTTATTTTCTTCTACCCTTATAGGAACGATTTTATTTTCTTCGCTCTTATTTTATTCTATCCTTATAGACATAGGGATATATATGTATAGGGGGAGATGTAGGTTTTTTGTATACCTTTATTTTGTTCGATTGTTTGGATACTTTTGGGTTTTTAAATCTCCATATGAGTTTAAGAAAAAATGTAGGCTTTATAAGTTGGTTTATGTGCAAACACATCCACGAGGATCAGGTATTTCCGTTCAGTGTGATCGCCAATTCTGAGAGCCTGTTTGAAATGAACCTGAAATCGAGCGGGTGGCATGGAGGCGGCGTCTCCCACCGCTTTGCTATGGGTGCATTTCTACATGCTTGGCCTATCTATTTTCGTTATTCTATTTTCCTCATCTCATTGATTGGTATTGCGGTCGGGTTTCTTCAATGACGTCTTTCGTTTTAAACTGCATGTGCCATCTGGCGTAATTTCCTTTCCCAAACTGTAAGTGGCTGAAGGAAGAGCATATATCATTTTCATCTCGAAATGAAGTCTTTTCAATCAAAGCTGAACAACGTTCGAATCCAACTCTGGGAACTCTTCTAGCAAACACGACGCTTTTGAAATCAAACTTAACATCTTTGAGATGATACACTTTCCAGACTGAAATAGAAGCTCTCCGAGATAGTTAAAATAATTGTTTGTCAAAGGAAATTTAGCATGAATTTCTTTGAATTTTTTCTTATTTCATCTGTCCCAGAAGATGAACACTATAGTTAAAATTTTATAAAATTTTCATTTTCAAGAAAAATAATGGGTTAAAGCCTGTTCTAAAGTCCAGGAGAGCTGCGTTTTTTGAATATTAGTGGAAGAGATCGCGTAGTGCACCTGTCTAGATCGCCAAATTTTTAATGCTTATAGTGTAAATACTCCTTACTCCAAACAGCGAAAAAAAGATATGTGTTGTTTTTATAATTGTTTTATTGTATCGTGGATCGTGTATGTGGGAACGTTGGACTGCAGCTGAATCTTACGAAGACGATGTTCATGAGGAACGGACAAGTTTCTGATGCTCCATTCTCGCTCAACGGAATGAACATCTCCGAATGCTCCAGCTATGTGTATCTGGGTCGCGAAGTCAACATGGCCAACGACCTAGCACCAGAGCTGAGCAGGAGGAAAAGAGCGGCTTGGGGAGCTTTCAAGAGCGTCGAAGAAGACGATGAACGTCCGACTCCGTGCCCACCTATTCGACTCCTCCGTTCTTCCTGCTCTAACACACGCCTCAGAGACCTGGGTTATACGAAAGCAGGATGAACACGCGATCAGCGTCGCGCAGCGTGGAATCGAGAGGACGATGCTCGGAGTGACACGACTCACGCAAGTGAGAGAAGGCCTCCGGAGTTCCGAGCTTCGCCGACGTTCGAAGATCAGAGACGCTGTCGCGTGGGCCAAGTTGTCGAAAATTAGGTGGGCCGGCCACGTAGTGCGCTTCGCAGACACCCGCTGGACGAGAGCCATCACCGACTGGATTCCGCGGGATGTCAAGAGAACACCAGGACGCCCACCAACGCGTTTGTCGGACTTCTTCGTTAAAGCCCTGAACGACCGATATGACGCTCTTCGTGTCCGTCGAGCGAGGAGGGTCCATTGGACCACTCTGGCACGTGACAGGGACGAATGGAGACGCTGCTGGCACCCGCTCGAGCAACTCGATGATCAACGGGACGACAGGTGATACCGGTGATCGTGGACAAGTGAGTACTCTAGGCAAACAGATTTTTTGCTGTCAACCAAACGAAAAATGCTACGTTCAAGTCCAGTACATGGCACAACTCTTCTTTTAGCGCTAAAAGTTGCCGACTTTCTGTGCTTTAAAATAAACTTTAAACCGTTATTTATTTTTTCTTGAAATATAAAAATAGAGTGGGACGATTGCGCATTTTGCCTATATTACATATGCCTTTTGGTGGTTAGCCGGCGGGCAACTCAATGTTTTCGTTTTACCAGATACGTTTGGTACTAACTCACCGAGACCGTGGGACGTAAGCCTTGGTTGGCCTCTGGGAAGCTCGAACCACGAAACTAGACTCGGGGTTCATTACTCCAGCCATAGAAATCTCAGATGGCTTCTGCAAGTACATCGCATATCATTTAGTGCTTGATCTTTTCATTTCAAAACTTTTGAACAAAGCTTTGGGATTTTACGAAGCAAAATGAGGCTGAACCCTCTCACCTCCATAGACTTGCATCAATACCTTTAAAATTTAATTGAAAGACAAAATGTGTGGCACATGATGGCATGAAAGCGAAAAGACGGTGAAAGTCCGAGCGTTGAGCAAAGGAAAGATTCAGGAATTTGAAAGCAGTTTAAAGTTTTTAAACAAAACTATCGGGTTTTACGAAAAATGAGGGCGGACCCTCCCCCCCCCCCTTCCTCCCCTTCCTCTCCCCTCCCAACCTCTCCAGACCTGCAGTTGATGACAGCATTGCTGTTACTTTTTTTTACCACATTTGCTTAAGCCTTGAGCGGCTGGTAGAGAGGCTATATGTTGTTACAGAATGTTTTGTTGCGATCAAAACTCTTGCGCCAAGCGGGACTCGAACCGGCATCTTCTGCTTTTCGGGCAGCGATGTTCGCCTTACACCACCGGCGCTGTTTGACCGTATCTCCGTATCACGGGTGGGTGCTGACAGGCCTGGAGGATATCGCGGATGTTCCGTGCGGTCAAACAACGCCGGTGGTGTAAGGCGAACATCGCTGCCCGGAAAGCAGAAGATGCGGGTTCGAGTCGCGCCTGGCGCAAGAGTTTTGATCACAACAAAGCATCCTCTAACAACATAGCTTTTACATATATTTTCTAGTTACCCGCTATCACCGCTCGAAAGATCGATTATATCGATCGATATTGATTGCCTGATTGAAACTCCCCCGCTGTATACATTGGATTCGAATGAATCATATTTTTTATCCGATTCGATAACCTGATCCGAATAATCCAAAAATCCGAGGTCCGTGAAATTGCCCGTATCCGAATCATCCAATTATCCGAAGATTTTCGATCGGATCCAGTGTATACTCCGCTATGACGCCCTTTCGTCGGCCATCATATTCACACAGCTCTCACACTGATCGGTCAAGTCTGGATATTTGCCCGTATTTTTCGCCAATTTCCTCGATTTTCCGCTAACTTCCCCTATTTTATTGACTAACGGCACCGATCGATAGTTTTTTCTGTGTTATTATATACAGTAATTGTGCGCGTAGCAGCGCACTCGGAAGAGGCGCGTGCTGTCGCGTGCACTGACTGAATCGGTGTTCTTGGTTCGGCGGCACCCAGGAGAATCGTGTTCAATCTCCCGAAAATCGGTAGCAGACTTGTCCGGAGAGAAAAAACGCTAACAGGTTCGTTCGGCCATTCGTCTCAACCAGTTGAATCAGCCATTAAACGCATCTAAATAGCCTGGTAGATATTCCGCGGGAGTAGAGTGTGTGGCGCATTCCACAAAGGGATTGTCTGAAGTTGACCTCCACTTCTTGATCCTTTGCTACATGGAATTTTTGCCACATTTCCAACCTCCATCCGTACGCGACGCCTTCACTTCGTTGCCATTTGCTCCTCCCCCCTCCCCCCCCCCCCCCCCCCACTCGCATTGATATTGTGCTGCGAACTTTTCGGCACGTCGTTGGCCACCTCGTTTGGCTGTCCCGTCAGCACGTCAGCGTTGTGTCCGTTGCGAGTGCATTATTCATCCGATGGGAATTGTGATAGGGAGAGCCGGTGGGCTTGGCTGTCTCATCAGTTCGTCGGGCGACCGGCACCTCTAGGCAGCGGTCGGCTAAACGCCGCGACGAATGAACGTGTCCCATCTTCGCTCTTCATCACCTGGTGTGTGACGTCGTCGCTGCTGAGATGACCTTGTAGCGGTGATCGCTGCGCTGCATCGTCAGGGTGTTCCCGCGGTCGTCACTTTACCTTCGCCCGCACACGACTTTTTCGATCGCACTCTGTTGGTTTAACACTGCAGATACCAGTTCTCCACCTCGCGAAGTTCATGTCATCCTTGCGCTTTCTTTGGCCATTTACACCACTATGTTGTGAAATCTGCGACGTAGTTTAAGGGAACGGAGCTAGAGCCATGAGGCGCATGTGAACGGTCGGCAGAAGGCTCCGGTCTCACGCGCACCACGAATCGATATTGAGTTCAGTTCGCAGTCAGGCCAAAAAAACTTCCCATCCCTCCAATGTTTTCTCTTAGGTTGTCGGATTATAAATGTCGTTTTTGCTCAAGAAGAAATTTGGCTACAAGAAAAGAATGACCATACCTTAATACAAGAGGTAATCTTCATTATTATCAGTGGCATATAGCCAACATCCTGCGGACCCCGCGACGAAGCAGGACAAACGCTGAAGAATAAGAAGAAGCTGTCTCCAACGTCCTCGCAAAGAATGGATGCCTTTCTCAGAGAACTCTGGTAGCTGCGACTCGAAGAAGTTGGACACCCAGATTTTGACTCCGTCACTCCGTCAATTTTTTCTCCGCCAAGGCGTGCTGCATCGATCGGAAAAGATGGTAGTCTCATGGTGCAGGGCCTGGGCTATAAGGCGGGTGAGGCAGAAGGTTTCAGCCCGACTCCTCAATTTTTGAAGCCTGATATTCGCGGCGTGAGGTCGAGAGTTGTCATGGAGGAATTCCACAGTTGCTGTGTTCACTCCTTGTTGAGTGCTTGGTCCACGCGGCTCAGTTGTTCTTTGCAAAGGGTGAAAGTCAGGCATCGCCGTTGCCTTCAGAACCTCAGCGAGGCTCAACCATTGCCACTTTCATGTTTTATTGTCGCAGTTGATCCACTTATCATCCGACGACGCGACGGAGTCATAGAAACTGCTGTTCTTGGTTTTACGGACGAGAACACCAGCGATGGCTACTCGTGCTGCCTTGTTCGTGTCGCTGAGCTGATGCGGCACCCATTTTCTACACCGATTTGACTTTCCGATTGCATGCAAACGATCGGCAACAGTAGAATGGGGACAACCGAACCTCTGTGCGACCTCACTTGTAGTCTGTGTTGGATCCGACTCGACAGCTTCCTTCAATTCCTGGCTATCCACAACTTCAGGACGCTGTTGATCTTCTTCGTCCTCAAGGCTCTCATCACCGTCTCGGAAACGTTGAAACCATCGCTGGCATTGACGTAATCATGGAACTTCATTACCAAATACTTCAGACGAGATGCGGGGAATTCCGCAGCAGTTCTTTCTTTCTTGAAGTCGTACAGCAAGCAAACCTGCACTCGGTACTTCTGCTCGATCATCGTTAATCGCAAAAATTCTTCAAAAGAGTCGACGAATCGGAAAAAAACTTTGGCGAAAGATGCTTTCGGAAACGCTTGTTAAACGTGGAAGGTTATATAACCTAACAATAGCAGATAAATGACAAATCGAAAGTAGGCGACATTTATAATCCGACAACCTAATAATTGCGCCATTTTCTCTGTAAACGATTACGCTTGGAGAACTGCAGCACATGGTGATTCGACACTAAACATGCTAAACATCGAAGGGTCTTTCAAGTCATTATTTATTTATTTGTTTGTTACAAGGCACAGATCACACGCGGTAAGATTGTAACAATAACGATAAATTAGGTATGAAGAGCTAGATGACGGAGCAACGAAAGAAACGAAACGAAATTTAGCCTAACGATTATGTGAGACAAAGACGTCTTGACATTCTCTTCTGAATATACATCCGGTCGAAAATCTTTGGATAACTGGGTGACTCGGACCCTAGTTTTGTGGACCCCGGATTTTAGGATGGTTTGAATAACGACGATTTTGCGAACCCGGATTTTTGAATAACTCGGAACATCCGGTTATCCGAATCAAATATCCGAAATTGATTCATTCGGGTCCATTGTGCACTTCTAGATTTCTTGGAGAACTGCAGCACATGGCACATTCCAAAGGAATTGATTAACACCAACAGGTTCTACACCAAAGCACGCTGAGGATTTTATGACGGAGTTAACTAAATGGTTATCGCGCTAGCCTCTCAGCCTTTTTTTGAAGTGTATGAAGGAGGGTGCTGTAAGAGTGTGCGTACGATTCTATCCTACCTTGGCTCTGAAAGGCCATCCTTATTCTAGTTGTTAATGAATTGATTTATGGCAGCTTTGAGATGTGTATATACCGTTCCCACGTCGAATTGGATACTTTTCAAATCAAATTGACTCTTCTAACCTAGCCTAACACTTTTAAAATCAAAGCGAACTCTTCCAAATCGAAGTGAGCCTCTTCTACATTGAACTATGTAGACTCTCCAAAAAGGTTAGAATAATATTTTGTCCAAGGAAAATTTGACTATAAGTTTCTTTGAATTTTTAATTCATCTACCCAATAAATGAACACATTGTTTGAAGTTTCATAAAATTTCTATTTTTAGAAAGAAAATAATGGTTTAAAGCTTGTTTTAAAGAGCAGGAAAGCGACCATTTTTTATTCCCAAAGAAGAGGTGGAGCCATGCCCGTTTCCAAGACGCCGCGATTTACATTCGATTGGCAGTGGAATTTCCGTTTGCATGGAGTTTGACAGCTGTTAACGATACAACAAAAACAACTGTAAATTGCACACATATCCTCACTTTGATGGAATGTAATTGGCATTTACGCTATCAATCGAATGAAAATTGCCGCGAGTTTCTTGAGTGCACGGCGCGATCTGATCTTTTAACGCGCTTTATGCTTGTTTTTTTGCTGTGCTTTACGACGAATTTTATACTATTATTTATTCCTAAAGTAAAAATTTCATAAAACTATTACACTTATTTAGGCAAGTAAATATTCAAAATTCAAAGAAAGTTATACCAAATTTTCCTGGAGCGAAAAGCTATTCTAACTATCTTGTTGAATCTGTGGTTTAGCCTGTCTGATGATGATTTTGATTTGGAAGAGTTCGCTTTGATTTCAAAAATCTTAAAGCTAGCTCAGAAGAGTGTCCAATTTGGTTTGAAAAGTATCAAATTCGACATGAAAGTGGTATAAGTAGGAGAGGTTAATGTCTGGAATGCGCCGTGGATTCTACTTGTGCTTCACTTCGTGGAGGTTCCTTGATTGTTTGTACGCCCTGTCTATGCAACGACTTGCACTGGCCAGTTGATGAACAAGTCTACGACGTTTCTTCCCAGATGTGTCTGGTGTCAATTCGTCATGGAGTGCGTCACGTTAACTTTATCTAAATTTAGAAATTAATCGCCGAGGGGTAAAAAAGAATGAGTCAGAGAAGAATCTGTGATAAATTAAGTGAATCTATACTGTACTGGTTCACGGTTTCTCTTCTCTAGGCGATTCATTCTTCTCAGCTCGTTTAACAATAGTTCGTTCAACTTTCTTCAACTCAAGTTTTTCCTCTTATTTTCTTCATATAGTCCCTTCTCTAACTGTCCCACTTAACTGCTTTCTTGTTTTGTTTTGTGTTCTTTGTTTTCTTTATAATTGCCTTTAGAGCTTCTTATGTGGGCTCAGCTGCTTTCTGTTGTAAGCACATCTTGAAGTGGTTGTTTATCCAAAAAAAAAGACGAATATTTCTACCCATTCCGCAAGGCTGATGGAACTATTGGCTGGTTTAGAATCGATTCGAGCCAAAAATCGATTCTTGGTGAGAGAGATCAGCGACTTCTGCCATCTATGCCACATCCACCCAGGCTTGCTCAAGGGACAAAAGCCTCAGCAGATCGGCGTTATTCGATTGATCTGCGAAATACGCCACGCATTCTACTTCTAGGAGACGTGGAGGTGGAGGTGATGTGAATGCGTATTGGTCCTGTTTAATGAATAAGGTCGGCCGACGAACAGTTGCTGCTGCTTTAACTCCTTTTTTTGCGGAATGCGCCACGCATTCTACTCATAGGATATCATTGAGGTACTTACAATTTTTACTTATACTACTAATGTCTTACGGTGACCAGCTGATGGACAACTCAGTATTCTTACTTCACAAACAAGACTGGTACCAATCAACCGGTCCAGTAAGCATAGACGGCCTGGTAAACCTGGACTGGACCAGATCCGAGAATCTTGATTTGGGCGCCTTCTTCAGCTATGCCGTCCTCTTCATGTTCAAATTGGTGCCTGAGATTTTTGTCTTATTTTCTTGGTCTCTTCATGCTCGTGTTGTTCTGCAATCACTGTGTTGGCACGTCTTTGTGGGTATATTGATAAACAAATAAACAAGTAAATGTCACTGGTGATTGTTTCTTCGAGTCTTCTCAGGGTTCAGAATTCGAAGAAGGCCATGAGACCTGTTTTTCCTTTTCGTCTTGGAGCTTCGAGATTACACTGACAATTTGATATCGCTGTGATAGGTCCTCATCAAGAACGCCGGTGGGCTAATAGATCCACTGTAATTTGTTTTCAGCCTCGACGCGTGAGAGCTTCTTCCAACCTCCTAGGCTTCTGACGCTTCTGTGGGCTTTCAAATAGTCCCCGCTGTAAACTGGAAACATTTGTCATGAGTGACGGAGCATACAACGCGTGGTTGTCAAGCACGTCGGCGAAATGCTGCCATTCTGTATTTCGCTTGCTATCTGCATCGCAGAGGCGCTCATTACTTCATAAGATCGCTCGACATGTTAGCCATCATTTGGGAGGTTCATCACGAACTGTCCTAATCGGAGGGGCCGCGCCAGGGTGACAGTTTCGTTCAGCATCCGACGACACGGCATCACCTTCTCTGAATTTACATGAGTGCCATCGTCATTTGGCGGTAGCTGAAGCTCTAAGACAAGTTCAAGGGTGGGTGGAGAGGCATGCCCCTCCGACTAGGATAAGATAGATTCCATCTCATTTGTTCTGTGGCATCGTTCCGTTCGATCTCGAATTTTTCACGCAGTTTCTCGCACTTGCTCGTCCGTCTTGTAACCAACCGTGATGTCGTTTGCCGTTCCTAATGGTGTTCTCCTTTCAGAGAAGTCGCCCTGCATAGACCTGCCCATGGTGCCGGCTGCGTTGATGTGAAAGGGCGATTCGATTCAGAGTGAAATGACTTCGACTGCGGAAGATAAGCCGGCAAGCGGCGATGGATCGCATGTGGGTTTCCAGAACTGCGTCTCCAGAGTCATAGATTTTTAGGGACTTAAACGGCTGGTCCTTTTTTTAGCTGGATGGGATCCCAGTGTGAATGTGTGTTGAAATATCAGAGACTTCTATACGACAACTTGCATTGATGAGATCTCAAAAAGAGAGAAGTAAAGAAGTTACTCCTTCAGCACTTCTCTGCCTCGGGGTTGTTAGGTGGATTTTTTATTAGTTTACTTACCTATTTTATGTATTTATTCTTAGCTTTTATTTTCCACCTAACAACCTCGGGCACAGAAGTGCTATAGATGTTCTTTACAGTAATGCAAATTTTTCAGTATGAGAGGAGCTTAGAGGAAATAATTTGAACCACGAACCTCTTTCAAAGCATCGATGAATCCTGAAGGAAGAGTTATGCTTGGTGCATACTATAGGACGTCAAAATTCCAACTTTCTCCATTTCATGGCTATTGGAATTTTTGTAGAAAACCAAGAAAGGTTGGCGGGATAAACTAACTTTACGAGGTGGGGGAGCTTGACAGATTTGAACTGCTGGTACTCAGCTACGACCGCGCTCACCAGAGAGCGGCTATTGCTGTGGTGTGAATGCTTTTAAGAGATCTTCAAGAGCCCAGTTTGGGCGCGTGATGGAGCAATCAGAGGAGGCGACGGCTGTCGCGTGCACCCGATTCTAGGTTTCTAGTTCGGATTTCCGGCCCGAGCCAACCAAGCCTTCCATTCCTCCGGGATCGATGGATTTGAACCCGACTTGGCTGGGAAGGATAAAACACTCACTTCTCCATCGGCTGGCCACCGCAGTTTATTGTAGAGGCCAAATGCGCATTCAAATTGCTTCCACGACTTCTGAAACAGTATGCGTGACGCACCCTCAAAGGGATTGATTAACGCTATCCTTTATTCTTTATCCTTTATATTTTAAGAGATCTGTTTAGCACTAGGTAACCATTACACCGTAATCAAACCATGCTGCCAGCAAAGCAGGAAGATTGCGGAACATGAACCAGCGTCCAACGGCTTCTTCCAGTGCTTCGTGTAAAACTCGGCCCATCGATGCTTCCTTCCCTCCTTTCTTCGGCTCTTCTGATGTTGACCCCAGAGAAACTATCAGCACAGAACACTGCCATTGTGGTGCAGTGGGACTTATATTGGCTGTTGCACGCATCCCGAGCCTGTTCAAGATTCGGATTCCGCCCAATGAAAGCCCACCAAGATACACTACCTCAGGAGTCGTCGAGTTGTTACCAGGGAAAAGAAAAACACTGATCTGGGGCCGGATTCATCAACGTCTTACAGCAACTCAACGGAGAAAATTACAGCAGAAATCCCTGATAGCGCGGCTTATCAAGCGATATGGTGACCGATAAGCCCCGTCATCTGAGGTTTTCGCTGTGAATTCTCTGTTAAAGGTGTGTAAGTCGTTGATGAACCCGACCCCTGACTTCCAATAAACCACCGCAATCGATCTCTTCTAAGCCCTGGATTTGACTTAAAGGCGCACTTACGATATCCAGAGTAGTCTGGCTGATGCCGAACTTTTGTCCTTTATCAGCCCTTATCCATTTAAAGTGTGAAGGGTGGTGCAAATCAATCCCTGTTTAGAGTACGTCATGTATCCTATTTCTGTACGATATCATGCGACAAAACACTGTGTGTTCTCCGCTTCTTTCTCCACATAACCTCTTCTGTTTAGGGACAAAACGGCAGCGGTGAGGTACCGCTAGCGAAGCTGCTGGCTGCGGCTGACCTGATGAGGTGAGCTTTCCGTCCCTTCCGTTTCTACGGGCTAAGTCGGCTGAGTAAGCGAACGGGGCGTGTATTCAGTTTTGCGATCGGAACTGTCCCTGAAAATATTTGCACGGTTATCTGCAAACAGCGATGCCCCATTCGTACAAATTACCTCATTTAAATTTTTCCCGAGAATCTACGTGTTTTTTACCAGTTTTTATCGTATGCTGGTGTATTTTCATTTCTTGTATAAGTTAATGCTTAGGTGCTACCGATTTTTTTGCTCGATTAGTTCATTTTCTTTCCTTTTTTTGTTTTTAATTTTTATTGTTTTAAATCATTTTTATTTGTTCAAACTCATCTTTGATCACCTTATTGTGGATTGCTGAAGGTGTCGCTATTCTTCCTTCTCGTTCTCTGTTTTAGCAGGCTTATGCACAGCAAGGCCTTCGACCCCACCTCCTCTACTTGGAGGCTTCCATAGGCAGGTCATCTGAGCAATAGCCTCCGCAGCAGTTCGCTAAACTCAGCGTCTGAAAGTCGCTCACACTCACTGAGTAATCGTAACATTCTCATCGGAGGGTAGCAGCACGAAGAGATGGCTGAGGAGATGGCAGTTATCACGTGTGGTCCTACTCCAGGTCCCTGGTTCGGGTCCCGCCCTGTCCAGCCATGCCTTCTACCTCTCCAAGGTCGGTGAATTGGTGGCAGACTTCTCTGGAAAGGGGCTAGTGGACTTGTCCATCGGGTCGCCACCGCATGTAATTGTATTCACGATATAAAGGGCGAAGAATAAAGAAGGGCATTGATCAGTCCCTGTTTGCGATGAGCCATACATCCTACTTTTACCGGTTACCGTGGAGGCAGTTTGGACGAGTTTTTGACCTACAAAATGGCTTACGGTAGCCAGCAGGTGGACAACTCAGTGTTTTACCCTTTGCAGACAAGTATGATACTAGCTTGACGATACCTGATGGACAGAATGCTTAATTGACCTGTGCGGGAAACTCGAGCCAAGAACTTGGAGTCGGGTGCACGCGACAGTACAGCCGGCACCTCCTCGGTCTTTACCAGCACACACCTATACTCGGAATACTCATTCAAATGCTCTCCATCGCATCCCGTAGAAGTAGAATGTGTGGCGCATTCCACAAGTGGACTAATTAACATTCATCAACAGTTTATTATCCTTATCGCTATGCCTAAAAGGTAAAATTTTACGAATTTTAAAATCAGCATGTTTTTGAGACACTCTGTATGTATATCCAGAATGAGGATAAAGAGCAAATGACGGTGTTAATCAATACCTTCTCGAATGTGCCACGCGTTATACCAGGGGTGCAAACAAATTAAATTTAAGTTTGTTTGAGTTAAATTTTTTAAACGAGATCGTTTGAGTTTATGTTAAATTGAGTTAAGTTTGAGTTCAATTTTTTAAACGAAATCTTTCAAAAGAAAATATTCGTTAAATTTCGTTAAAAAATACAAATAGCTGCAAAACATTATTTCAAGTGAAAAAAATCAAGGAAAACCTTATACGTTCCAACTTGAAGAGGTCAACAGCTAAGTTCAAGGAATGGAGTATGACACTGCAATGTAAAATAAACAATTCAACATCAACAAACAGAAGAATAAACAAGCCTTCAGCAACAAATTATCTTCAGGGTGTGGAATAAAAATGGATATGGATTTATCATTTTAAAATAATCATCCACAAGGTATCTTAAAAAGTGTGATCAGGCAGAACCCGGAGTTCCTCCTTTCTTAGTTATTTGCGTAGCTGTTTTATGACTGTTCTACGAGCATATGCAATCTCGATGCGCACCAGCCCATTAGGTAGAGAAAGAATTAATAAAAAATGCAATTGAAAGCCTATCGGTGGAATGTTAACACGTTGTCAAACGCACGGTTTCCGGGTGCCTAGTGCGTGGGAGTAATCCATTTTTTGCAACGTCGGAACCGTGAGACGGCATCGTGTCACATGGCCTCACACTGCAGAAAAGGAGTGAGACGTCGTCAACGTGTTAACGTCCAGGAAAAGTATCCTTCCGAAGTCTTTTGTTATTAGCGCTTTTCTATTATAAAATCGTTTAAAATACGTCCAGCGGCCGAAAACATTCTCTCCTTCTCGACTGTCCCAGGCGGCGGGCAAAAGTGTTCTGGGATAAGAAGCGCCAGGTGAGGATAGGCATATCTTACGAGGAGGTTAGACAAGTAGCTTTATGGATTCGTTGACGTGCTTCTTGGAGAAAAAATTTCTAATTCCAAAATGCATTAAAGGATAAGGTTAAAGGGTGGCGTCACTCAATCTCTTTTGGGATGCGCCACGCATTCAACTTCTACGGGATGTCGCGGAGGCGATTTAAATGTGTACCTTACCGCTCCTAATTCGTGAACAATCGACACTTTGCGGCAGATTTTTCCGTCGCAAACCGTCTGACTCGCACAACTTTGTTCATAGCAATCCTCTTGAAATGAAACTTACTCCAAACGATTCTCCGCTTCAGCGCACATCCACTGGAACGAGAAAAAGTTAGTTTTGTTGAAAAGTGACCTAGTTGTAGACAGCTCTCTTTGGAGCGGTCGTTAATTGTTTACGACCTCTCCAAAGTCCACGCTGGTGTATCCTCAGGAATTCTAGAAATTGTATTTGTATCGTCGAATTCTTCTTCTGCATGCTATAGCCGTCAGAAG
Organism: Heligmosomoides polygyrus bakeri; assembly: GCA_947359475.1. NCBI lineage: Eukaryota > Metazoa > Nematoda > Chromadorea > Rhabditida > Heligmosomidae > Heligmosomoides > Heligmosomoides polygyrus. The sequence continues at coordinate 23,341,097 of OX375865.1, read as the reverse complement.
GATAGCAAGTTCCACAAAAATAGCTGCAACTGGATTTGTTCTGCTGCAAATACGAGAAACTTTTTCTTCATATTTTGGCCTTCATTTCGGCAGCCAGCGATCTCTCTCATATAAAGCTGTCCTAGGTATTGTATGAAAGAACGTGCGTTCTCCCACTTTTGCCACAAGAACCCTCACAACTTCGACAAATGTCCAAGTTTTATAGCTTTAAATCCGTGCCTTTCTCTGTTCAGCAATTGATTTCTGTACATTTAACGAACTATAACTTCTAAGGGAGTATAGTTACGAAGCTGGGCTTGCTTCCATCTATTCACTAAGTCGGCTTCCATCTATTCACATCAATTGCTGAACAGAGAAAGGCACGGATTTAAAGCTATTAAACTTGGACATTTGTTGAAGTTGTGAGGGTTCTTGTGGCAAAAGTGGGAGAGCGCACGTTCTTTCATACAATACTTAGGACAGCTTTATATGAGAGAGATCGCTGGCTGCCGAAATGAAAGCCAAAATATGAAGAAAAAGTTGCATTGCAGAACAAATCATGAATTATTTGCAGCAGAACAAATCCAGTTTCAGCTATTTTTGTGGAACTTGCTATCCTTCTGACGGCTATAGCATGAAGAAGAAGAATTCGACGATACAAATACAATTTCTAGAATTCCTGAAGAAACACCAGCGCGGACTTCGGAGGGGTCGTAAAACAATTAACGACCGCTCCTATGAGAGCTGTCTACAACTAGGTCACTTTTCAACAAAATTAACTTTTTCACGTTCCAGTGGATTTGCGCTGAAGCGGAGAATCGTTTGGTGTAAGTTTTATTTCAAGAGAATCGCTATGAACAAAATTGTGCGAGTGCGACGGTTTGCGTCGGAAAAATCTGTCGCAAAGCGTCGATTGTTCACGAATTAGGAGCGGTATTGTACTTGGCCATAGGATGACTTGCGGTGGCTAGCCGATGAACACGTCAGCGCCCTATCGTTGCCAGACAAGTCCTGTACCAATTCTGCAACCCCGGAGGGATGGAAGGCTTGGTTGGTCTGGGCTGGAAATCCGAATCAGGAATTGGTATCGAGTGCACGCAAGCCGGCACTTCCTCCGAGTGCGCTACATGTGCCTCCAAAACACATTATTTTACAAAAATTCGGAAAAAATTCATGAAGACATTAAAATATTCTTTCTGCTCTAAATAGTTTTTCAGGAACAGTCCCAATCGTGAGGATGAGACATTCAACATTAGAGTATACTACGGGTAAATGTAATAAAGTCACTTAGAAGGAAATTTCGTTAAAAATTCCGTTAAACTCCTAAAAATTTGCGTTTAGTCGTTAAGTCAGATTTTAAGGAAAAATGCCGCTAATTCGTTAAATTTGTTAACTCGTTAACCGTTCAATGTGCACCCCTGCTATACTTCTACACGGTATCGTTGTGGCAGTGTGAATGCGTATTTGGCCTATTCAACGCTTGCGGTGGCCAGCCGATGAACAATTGTTTGGTCCTTCGAAGACATGTCTGATACCATTTCACCGACCTCGGAGGGGTGGAAGACTTGGTTGACTTAGGTAGAGCCCGAACCAAGAACCTAGATCCGTGATTCACACAACAACCGGGCCCTTCCCCGGTTGCGCTACCATACGGCTATTTTCTGCTGCATCCACTATCAAGTATATGTACGGTTACGTAAAGTAATTTTTTGTTATAATTTTATTTTGGGAAGAAGAAATTTTGTTTCATCTTATTTATTTTACGTTTGATGCGTTTATTTTATGACTGCTTATTTATTTATTTCCTTCAAATGTTAGCTAACCTCTGATTCACATGTACGCCGTGCAAAGAAGGAAAATTGCCCAGTGTGGTAGCTCCTTGGACATTTGTTGTCACCACAAAGCCGCAAGGGTGGCGCAACCGCAGCTGCTTAAAAGTACAAATTAGCTCCGCGGCTTCCAAAAACGCTGCCGAGAACGACTGCAGCAGGATCAGGCGCTGGCTCCTCTTTGTATTGTTTATTGTTTATCGCCCTCGTTCCTGCTCAGCGTCTAGAGACTTTCCGGGCTCTTCGTGTGTAATGAGAAAGGAACAAGTTGTCTAGTCTTCAGGTTCTCCTTCATAGAACTTTAGAGGAACTCGTTCTAGCTTCACATTCCATTCGGCATGATCTTCTGGTTCACCTGTTTTTTCGCCCGACCCTTTTCCATGCTTGCCTACTACTTCTGCACCAAGTGAGGTGCAGTTCGTGTGTTGCCGGACGACGTCAATTTGCTCGATGCTTTATAGCGGCGTGCACTAGCCGTAATTAGTCGCGAGGCTGTCCTCACCTCAACGACGACATCGTTACGTCGTCTGACTGCGGTGTTTCTTTTTATCCTTGTTTGTGAAGAGCAGCAGAACCAGTTGCCACGCCTGGGCGAACCTCTCCACTCTTTCCATCTCAAATCACCAGTTTTTTCTTTCTATTGCCGGTAGGATGGGGGATATTCGCTTTCTTTTTGTTTTTAACATGTAATGCATGTAATGTAACATTGCATATGTAGAAGGGGTAATCTGATTGAAGTTGTCTTTCCCCAGCTGTTAAATTGGGGAACATGGACAAGCTTTCACTTCCGTATATGCGTTTATGTTTGCGAATACCTACAGTTTAAAGTGATATTAGGGGGGGGGGGGGCAAAAGTAATGAGACAAATTGAAAAAATCCTTATCTCTTTATAACTCAATTACAACTCAACGATGCCAAGGAACGTATTTGCCATTAAGGGCAATGACCTTGCTGCCATCGCTCAGTCAACTTCCTGATCCCATCCTTACAGAACTGCTTGAGCCTGGTGTTGATCAACTGCTCGATATGGTTGTCAAGGACTCCTTGGGTTTTTGTGTCCCTTCCGACCAGGAAGGTCCGTAGGCCCAAGAAGTATTGGTAGTCGCATGGAGAGATGTCCGGCGAATACGGTGGGTGAGGCATGTGAACATAGCTCAGCTGGCCAAGCTTATCCGTGGTTACTTGTTCCCGATGGGGTGCGGCGTTGTCGAAGAGCAGAACCTTCTTGAAGCGCTGCGAATGAATAAGAGCGAGTCGCCGGCCCATCTCTTCTATTTCGTTCACCATGGCCTTGGAGTTCATCGTAGTGCTCTTGGGAAACAGCTTCCGGTAAACCGATCCATGGCGCAGACCCAAAAGCTCCAAAGATGCTTCTCGCAGTGAACATCTTGCCGAACGAAGGTCGGTAACAGGTCACGAGGCCTCACCCAGACTCGCTGTTTGCAGGGCTAAGGTAGAAGACGTACTTCTCATCTTGCGTGAATATTGAGCCCAGGCTGCTCGGGGTTGGGAATTGGGCGAGATTTGCGCGACACAGGTCGACTCGTCAGACTGGGGTATTGGCATGAGACAGACTGCGGTTTTGGATTGCTTCTGGAAAGGGCGGAAGTGGTAACTTCTCAGATGGGCTTCAGTAAGTAGCATACAAACATACAAATACGACAAGCAGGAAATCAGACTCCAGCCACAGCCACGAGATATGTGGACACGGCATGGGGTGTCTCATTACTTTTGCCCCCCCCCCCCCTAATAGATTGAAATTTATCTTGAAACACAACAAAGAAGCAAGCATATAGCGCATAGAAAGATTAGATCGCGCTATGCAATCAAAAATTTCGATTTTTATTTGATTGATGGTGTAAATGCAGTTACAACGGTGTTTTCTTGCAATCAAAACTCTAGCCCCAGGCGGGACCCGAACGCGTATCTCCTGCTGACCGGTCGGGAACGCTCTACGCCATTACATCATTATACCATGTTTTGATCGCAGCAAAACATTGTTACACAGCTTGCAACCTCGATACCAGCCACTGAATGTCAAAAACTGATTCGAATCAGTGTAGATGCTGTTTATCTAGAGCATCAAACTGAGAATAGGATATTTATACTCTTTACAGTTATTTTTGTTATGTCATTCACAGTTGTCAAACTCCATGAAAACAGAAATTCTGCTATCAATAGTAAAAAAATAGCGATGTCTTGGGCGAGGGCGTAGAGCAATCTTTTTTCGGGAACTAAAAATGACCGTCTTCCTGATCTTAGAAAAAGCTTTAAACCATTATTTTTCCTCAAACATGAAAATTCTATAAAAATTCAAGCAATGTGTTTTTGGGTAGGTGAATTAAAACTTCAAAAAAGGTATACTAAAATTTTCCTTGAGGAAA